>PISX010002979.1:29838-146933 GCA_004024625.1 Mellivora capensis | reverse complement strand
AAAAAAAAAGAAATCCTTAAAATACATAGGAACAAAGTAACAAAAAATATATAACCTATATGAAGACATGAAGAAAACCACCAGATTTTATCCAGTATATTCCTGGATAGAAAGACTCACTATTGCAAAGATGTCGATTATTCCCAAAATTAACCTAAAATTTCATTGTAATTCTAATCACAACCCCAATACGATTTTCAATGGAATCTGACAATCGTTTCTAAAGTTTATCTCATAGAACAGATACACAACAAAGAGGCAAGAATTCCTGAAAAACGAGGCCAGGAGGGGAATCATGCTCTACCAAAATTCATAACCTTTTATAAAGCTTCTGTAATTTCAACTGCTACAGTAAAAGATTAATGGAAGAATAAGCTAGAAAGTTTGATTTACTGATAGATGTTTGGCATATAACATATATATAATAGAGAGGATTTTTGGGTGCCTGGGTGGCTCAGTGGGTTAAGCCTCTGCTTTCGGGTCAGGTCATGATCTCAGGGTCCTGGGATTGAGTCCCGCATCGGGCTCTCTGTTCAGAAGGGAGCCTGCTTCTCCCCTCTCTCTCTGCCTGCCTCTCTGCCTACTTGTGATCTCTGGCTGTCAAATAAATAAATAAAATCTTAAAAAAAATAACCTCTTCTGTAAGTGCTAGGAAAAGTAGTGTGGAATATGGACTTTTGAATACTTTGTGTACATTTACAAATGGACATTTGAAAGCTAATTAGAATGCTTCATTGGGATGAATTTTAAAACAAAGCACCTTTATAAGAAGTGGTTGCCTATAAATATTTCCTTTTAAATGTTATTATTAATTTGTGGAATAATAAAAATAGTCAGTAAGGATTTTATTAAGTAATGAGTAAGTAAGGAGGTTGTCATGGAAAGAGCTCTGAAGAAGGATCTGGATTCTAACTGTAGCTCTGCCCCTGGGCTTTAACTCCTTAACTAGGGAGTTCTGAAGATTGGGTGATCTCTGAGATGATCTCTGAGACTCTACCAGCCCAAACAGTCCAGACCTGACCTTGACTTTGTCTTTATCGGTCTTAACTGGCTGGCTGTTCCGTTCAATGATGGCATACTATCAGTGTGGCTAGGTTCTTGGTTCAATTTAGAAGTTTCATTCTGTTCCAGTGGTCATGGACACCACATCTGACTCATGTCACGGCTCACAGCTGAAGTCAAGCAAGGAATATGGGTTTCTTTTTTTTTTTTTTTTTTTTTTTTTTTTAAGGAATATGGGTTTCTTATTGCAAATCCATTTGCTCTGTTGGAAGTACACATTAATGATATCTTCATATAGCAAAGAAAACATACTATTTTTAAAGCATGACCAGAGCAGCTCCTTTAGTGTCCAAAAACCAGAAAGCAGTTTAGCATCAGGAAGAAGGGGGTCACATACTTTGAGGAATGAAAAACTTTGTAACATGAAGTAGTGTTCTGAAAGGGTCATGGTTGGGAGTTTGGGGAGCTCAGACAGCAGCAGCTGGAGCCCAGGTGCATGAAAGGGCAGGCTGAGCAATGTGTGTTACTTATGGTTGTGACTGAGCCTAAAGCAGACTCTTTATCCATGTGACATTGGCTGCCTGACCTTGGTGCCTTTATGAACCAGAGACATGCGCACACATGGTACGTGTACCTGTGATGGCTAATCCACATGCCTGTGTTTTTCAACCCCCATACTTCAGACAAGGAGGCAATGGGAATTTTGCCTCATGAGAGGTAGTTCTCAAACTCACAACATAGTTTAGAAATAATAACGTGCGTATACTCCTTCACCAGGTGAAAAACTGAATAAATAAACAAATGGAATAATTTTCATTCCCCAATATTTGGCTTTTCATATAATCTTAATTTAAAATCCATTTATGCTTGGTGCTTATGATAAGGGTAGCAATTAGGACTTAAGAACAGATATTGTATTAGTCTTTGAATAATGGACAATGGAATTGTGCTTTGGGTGTTCATAAATTAAAACATGCTGACATGCTTTGTTCCTAGAAAAGAAAAACATGTTGTTGGACATTTTCTGTACATTTAGACAAAGTTTTCAGGTAATTAAAAAGGTAATGTTGATGTCTGATTTTATGTTCCTCTGAAATGAATGTTTGGTAATATTACTAGAACATTTAAAAGGAAATATTTATAAGCAACCACTTCTTATAAAGGTGCTTTGTTTTAAAATTAAGCCCAATGAAGCATTCTAATTAGCTTGCAAATGTCCATTTGTAAATGTACACAAAGTATTCAAAAGTCCATATTGTTATACCTCATATTTAACACCTCTTACTTGGTAGGTTTTCAAATAAATATTTATTGAGTACTCTCCAAAATGAATAGACTTGAGAGGGTGGTCTTGAAATGGTCCTTTAGAGGAGATAAATGGTTTATTTACTTGAATTATCTAAAAATCTCACTCTTTTTTTTTTGAATCACCTTTTTTATGCTTATGATTCAGATGGCACAGCATACATAGTAAAAGAACATCATGTTCTGATGACAGATAATAAAGAGTAATGGCTATAAGTAGCATTTTTCTAGGGTGGAAATAAAATCTGTTCAAAGGTCAACTTGACAAACTTTTGCAACTCCAGTTGTTAATATAAGAGACTGAGAGTTGCATTCTGTTTATCTTGGAACGTTCCCACGTTGGACAAACTGGAGATCATCTTTCGGAGAGCTGCATAAACTGTCTGTGTGTCACGTTAACGAGTATGTTTTTACTCTGCTTACACAGGTGCAAACACCTGTGATAACTGGAACTGTTTTTTATTCAAACATTCATCCCGGTAGAGAGTGTAGCAACTCTATCCTGTGTTTACTCTGAAAAAACCTATAATTTAGTTAATCATGAGTCCAAAGTTCATGGAAGCCCAGTTCTCAATCTTAATGGATGGTTCCATTGATCATTGTTAGTTTTAATAAGCGTATAAATGTAAACACAGTGACTAGTCTCTTTACTAAGAAAATGTGTTATTCTGTAGCTAAATCAAAACCGGTTGGCATTCTTTGTTCACGGAGTGAATTCCTATGTAGGGTCTGGTGTGAACTTATTGAGAGACAAAATACTAGTATAGGGGGACGTAATGTGTTCTCATTTTTTAAAAATTCGAATTCCTTTTCATTTGAACAGTGCTATTTTTATTTTGTACTTCATATATTAAAAACAATTTTCATATTGCCTTCATTCTTTTTAATTAAGTTTTTATTTTAATTTCAGTTAGTTAACATATAGAACTCATCACCGCCAAGTACCCTCCTTAATTCTGTCACCTATTTCATCCATCACCCACTCCCTCCCCCCAGATTGTTCTCTATAATTGAGTCTGTTTTTTACTTTCTCTCTCTCTCTCTTTTTCTCCTTTGCTTATTTGTTTTGTTTCTTTAGTTCCACATATGTGTGAAATCATATGGTATTTGTCTTTCTCTGACTGATTCATTTTGCCTAGCATTATACTCTCTAGTTCCACCCATGTCATTGCAAATGGCAAGATCTCATTATTTTTATGGCTGAATAGTATTCCATTATCTATTTCTCTCTCTCTCTCTCTTTCTCTCTCTCTCTCTCTCTCTCTCTCACACACACACATATATCTTCTTTATGCATTTATCAGTTGATGGACATTTGGGTTCTTTCCATAATTTGGCTATTGTTGATAATGCTTCTATAAACCTTGGAGGGCATGTGTCTCTTCAAATCAGTATTTTTGTATCCTTTGAGTAAATACCCATTTATACAAAGTGTAATTGCTGGGTTGTAGGGTTGTTCTATTTTTAATTTTTTTTTTAATTAACATCAGCATCAGGGAAATACAAATATATTTTTAACTTTTTGTGGAACTACCATAGTGTTTTCCACAGTGGCTGCACCTGTTTGCATTCCAACCAGCAGCATCTTTGCCAACATCTGTTGTTGATTTTAGTCATTCTGACTGGTGTGTGGTGGTATCTCATTGTAGTTTTGATTTGTATTTCCTTGATGATGAGTGAGGTTGAGCATTTTTCATGTGTCTGTTAACCCTCTATATGTCTTCTTTGAAAAAATGTCTATTCATGTCTTCTGCCCATTTCTTAACTGGATTATTTGTTTTTGGAGGTGCTGAGTTTTATAAGTTCTTTATATATTTTGGATACTAGCTCTTTATCAGATATGTCATTTGTAAATATCTTGTCCCATTCTGTGGGCTGCCATTTATTTATATCTTAATGTGGTCCCTATAGTTTATTTTTGCTTTTGTTTCCCTTGCTTCAGAAGACCTACCTGGTAAGAAGTTGCTATGGACAATGTCAAATAAGTTACTGCCTTGGTCTCCTCTAGGATTTTGATGGTTTCAGGTTTTTCATCCATTTTGAGTTTGTTATTTTGTATGGTGTAAGAAAGTGGTTCAGTTTCATTCTTTTGCATGTTGGTGTCCAGGTTTCCCAACACCATTTGTTGAAGAGACTGTCCTTTTCCCACTTGATATTGTTTCCTGTTTGGTCAAAGATTAATTGACCATAAAATTGTGGGTTTATTTCTCAGTTTTCTATTCTGCTCTGTTGTTCTATGTGCTAGTACCACACTGCTTTGATTATTACAACTTTGTAATATAACTTGAAGCCTGGAATTGTGATGCCTCCAGCTTTGCTTTTCTTTTTCAAGATTGCTTTGGCTATTTGGGGTCCTTTGTGGTTCCATACAAATTTTAGGATTGTTTGTTCAGCTCTGTGAAAAATGCTATTGCTATTTTGATAGGGATTGCTTTCAATGTATGGATTGCCTTGGGTAGTATAGACATTTTAACAATATTTGTTTTTCTCATCCATGAGCATGGAGTATCTTTCCATTTCTTTGTGTCACCTTCAGTTTGTTTCATCAGCATTTTATATGTTTCAGAGTACATGTTGTACTCTGTTGTTGAAAGAACAATTTTTATTAAATATAATGAACATGCAACTTCAGGGCATGCTTCACAGGCCTTGGTCGCTTAGTCTGAATTACCAGATTTCAGCCATATCTCTCTTGAATTTAAGATTAGAACGGTATTATTTAAAAAAAAACAAATTTTATATTATTTTATTTTATTTATTTGAGGGAGAGAGAAAGCGAGAGAGAGAGAGCGAGAGCATGAGCAAGGTGGAGGGGCAGAGGGAAAAAGGGGCAGAGGGAAAAGCAGATTCCCTGGTGAGCAGGGAGCCCAACGTAGGGATCCATCCCAGAACTCCCAGATCATGACCTCAGCCATAGGCAGACCTTAACTGACTGAACCACCCAGGCACCCCTATACTACCTTTTTAAAAAACTCATTATTCAACATGTGAACTTAAGCCATTCATTATTATTCTACTGTATACTACTATACGATGTATGTTAACATGCAATATAATGTCTAATGCACACTTTTATCATGAATCTTTCATTCTTAATTTAACCTCTTTTTAGTACAGTACACAGGTCCTCAGCTGTGCTTACTGACTCCAGCTGAGGTGTTGCTTAATCCTCTACAGATAACATCTGGCAGAATTTCACTGGAAAAAGCCATGAGGTGTGAGAGGGAACAGCTCTGGGGATTGAATATTTCTCAAACAGATTCTACTTGCTCCTCCTGATAGTCATTCCACCTTCATCCCCTAGTCCAAAAATACAGGTGCTATTAATTTCCACACCTTTGCAAGACTCTGGAGGGTGTATTGGGTTAGTTTTCAGTTTTTTCCACTGCTGCTTTGGATTTCAGCTTTCTTGAGTTTTCTAAGTCAGTTACCATTTATTTCCCTAGCTTCCAAGCTTTTAAGTTTAAATCTTTCCCAGAACAAAATATTTTAAAATGACATCTTAACAAAAAATATACTCTATATTGAATACATTCATTTCTTTGATCTCTACGTTTCTTATTTATTTTAATGTCTCTTTTGCTCCAGTTGCAATCTCAAAGCCTAAGGGGCCAAGTAGGTGTTGTGGTTCTTCTCACTGGATCCAAACCTTAGACAGGTCAGGGTTAGAAATAACCAGGGAAGTCTGGGGGGATTCCAGAGCAATACGACATGTGCCCTATCTTCCATTTGGGACAATAGGAGATTACCTGCTCCAGACCCAGAGGGCAGGGTATAGATATAGAGGTTCAGATAATAGGGTAGAGATGACTTTGTGATGAGGGTGAGACAAAGGGCGCAAGACAGTCCCTACCTACCCCTCTCCGCATCCTGCCAGTTTCCCATGGTTTTATGTGGAGGGGACATTTTCAGAGTTTCCGATGTATCCCCAATGAGGAGCATGGGAAGTAGGTAAGACATGCAAGTTAGGGGTGTTGCTATGTGGCTACCATAGTGAGAGGCAAGGTGACAAGACAGAGCCAGGGGCCAGGTGGAGTTTGGTGAGATGCAAAGGACGCATTACTCCAGGGAAAGCTGAGCTGAGACTTCTGGAGATGGGTTTATTGCCTGCTCCCAACCATGTGGGAAAAACAGACAAGTGAAATCATGGATTTTAGCAGTGGACACAATAGGATTCCCTTACTCAGAAGGGCCCTGAGCCTGTCTCCTCTTGGAGGTGCCATCTTGGGAATGAGGAGGCAGCAGTGATGAAATTTTGAGCAAAGAAGCAGACTTGAGGGAGGTCTGAGCTTTGAAGTCACTGACTATTTCATTTGAAAGAAGCATTTATAAAATGATGGAGACCATTTCAAAGCACAAGAAATTGTTTTTATGGGAAAGGGATTGAATTACCTTTAGCAAATTTAAATACCCCTCCATATCAGCAGAAATTTATGGGCTCCTAAGAAAGAATAAGGGAGTTATAAAAACTAAAGAAATCACATTTTTCTTAAAATACCTGAGTTGTTAGTGTACATGACAAGATATGATTGGACCGTTTTGTTGGAATGTTAATTTTATTTGAATTCATTGAATACCACTTCATTAGGTATTTTAAAAGTATTTATGTATTTATTATGTATGTTGCATCTGGTGGTATAATTGGTTGAATATGAAACTAGAGAAATCTAGGGAATTTCTTTCTGACATGCACTATAATAGTTAAAACAGGTAACAGACAATTGCAGGTTGTGTTAGAATACAAGATTGTCATTTGGTATTTACTACAGTTGCAAAATCAGCTTGTTAAGGAAATATAATCAGACTCCCCCAAATCTCTTGATGTCATAATATAAATATAAATTGTGGAGTATGACATACAAAAAATTTAATGCTTTAAATGTGACTAAATTATTTAAATGTGACTAGCCCAAGAGGGAGAAAGAGCTGCAAACATAGCTAAGTGTACGTTTCCACGTCCATTTACAGCCGGCACTTGTCTCCTGCTCCCTTTTCTTCAGTAACAATAAGATAAACGTCTAAAAGCCTTGGTTTTAGGTTTGGAGCCAACAGTTTGCTATACTTCTGCCCAAAGCCACAGATGTCTTCCTGTGTAAGTGTGCTTGAGTGTGTGTGCTCCGGTCTGTGTAAGGCATCCTTAAGCTTTGGGATAGAGAGTAACTGTGTCGTAGCCCTCTGGGGGCCTCGTGCGAGCCCTTGCATGAGTTTCGCAGTACAGCTCCCCCTCCACGAAGAAGTAGCCCTTCTGTTTGAGGTTGAGGTTACAGTCAGCGCACACGAAACACTCTGGATGCCGGTACTTATCCCGTGCCTTCACGACAGCACCACTGTTGAGGAAAAGCAGGGGAAGTGAAAAACAGAAACCGAAAACATGGTACAAAGGGAGATAACGGGGCGGATAGGGCAGGTGTGGTCTGTTTCATGTGTGGGCAATATCCTCCCCGGGGGAAAGCCAGCACAGCTGTACAAGTGAGGTCATGGTCGGGAAGATCCAAGACAACTGTAGTAACACACCACCGGGTTCTCTTGGATGTCGACGTGTGAATATTTTCCTGATTTTTCAAACAAGTCGCTTCTATACACGTTATGGGATCCTCCTTCATGATCTATGCTGATTCTTTCTTTGAAAGAGGAAAACATCATCCAGATAAGACCAATACCTCTGCCAAGGATTCGGATTTTGACCACACTTGCCAACACAACCAGAAGTCCCTCTGATTGCTTCTTATCTTGCCACTGTAGTCTCCAGTCTATGGAGCACAGAGGAAAGAGAGCAAAGGGCAGAGATGGAATTTCCATTTCTGTAGACTCACGTCTACTGTCAAAACAGTTTACTCCAACTTAGGAGCAGTAATTGCTTTTGGTACCATCCTAAACTCATGTGTTCCATGAGATCCTCTTTGCTCCCGAGCTGCGGGTCCTGCGTCTTTCTTTCTTTCTGTGTCACATTCCCCTCCTTGTTCTAACCAGGTTTCTCTCCCACTGCCCTCCTGGGATGAATCCTGGATCACTGCACACATGGTATCGCTGTGTGTGAGTTAACAGTAGAGGCGCAGAATAAAGGGGTGGGAGAAGTGACCACGTGGGGGCATCTGCAGGGGAGAGACTGAAATGATCTGGAGATTTGAACTAGCAAGTGTCACTATGCAAACACAGGGCCCTTGAAATGGAAGCAGACTGCATTTTTAAAAGTTAGACTTCAATATTTGTGCAACTTAAGAAACCGAGTAAAGATAATGTGTTTTCATGAACCACGTGATGACCCTCATGTTTGGTTTCCTCAGTTTATACCAAAGAGGAAGTACTGAAAAACTATACATTAACCAAGGGGGGCATTTTTGAAGTGAAGCTATGCTTCTCGGAAGCAATTTTTTAAAAAATAGGCTTCGAGGACAGTTGTTTGTTTTTTTTTTAAATGAGAATATATCTGAAGTTCTAAGTCCAGATTGCTGACTCACATCATATGCCAGTTTTAGGGTACGTTGAAGGGATTCTGGTCAAAATGTGCTAAATGTTGTGGACACAGTTCAGGTCACTGACTAGAAACTGAGAGCGGGTACCAAGATTTATAGTGAAGGTCTGGATTAAAAATGAAACTTACACGATGCCGCTCCCACATTTGTCACAGAGCGGCATCTTCTGAGCGCTGCCGGCGCTGCCGTGGGCTTTGGTAACAGGAGCTCTCACACTCCGGGTTCCAGCAGGACGGTCGTCTGAAAAACAAAGTGTTTCCATTTATGGCAAGGGAACAGCTGGCTACAGTTTGTACTTCGCTTCTATTTTAAGGTGTGCACTTTAACCCAAGGAATTCTCCAGTTGCGCCAGCTCTCTCATTTCAAAAGGAGGAGGACAGGTTCAAGCATCACTTGTTCGGAAGGAGGGCCCTTCCAGAAAGAAGTCGTTAAAATTTGTTGTTGTCGTTGTTGGAGGGAGCGGTTATAAAATGCCAAAAGGAGCGGAAAACATTTGGCATTTTTTTTCTTATTGTGGTAAAATATACAGAACATATAATGGACCATCCTGACCACTTTTCAACGTGTAATTCAGTAATTCAGTAGCAGCAAGTACATACACAATGTTGTGCACCCATCACCAACAGTTCTTTCCAAAACTCTTTCATCCTCCAAAAAACAAAACAAAACAAAACAAAAAGCCCTCTGTACCTATCAAACAATAACTTCTCACTCCCTCTTCCTCCCAGATCCTGGTAACCTCTAATCTCCTGTCTGTCTTTAGGACTTGCCTATCCCGGGTACCTCACAGGAGTGGACGTGTGCAGTTTTTATCTTTCTGTGTCTGGCCTATCTCCCTCAGCATGTTTTCAGGGTTCATCCCTGTTGCAGCATGCATCATAATTTCATTCATCTTTGAGGTTGAATAATGCTCTGTTGGGTGGATAGACCACAGTTTGTGTATCCATTTATCAGTTGATAGGCAGATGTGTGGTTTTCACTTTCTGGCTATTGTGGATAAAGACCTCTGAATATTGGTGTATGAGTATCTATTTGAGTCCCTGCTTTCAATTCTTTGGGTATATACCCAGGAGTCTAATTGTTGGATAACACAGTAATTTCTGTGTTTAACTTTTTTGAGGAACCACTATCCTGGTTTTCATAGTGGCTGCACCATTTTACATTCCCTCAACCATGAACAAGGGTTCCAGTTTTCCCACATGCTCACCAACACTTGTAAATTTCTTTTTTTTTTTCAAAATAGCCAACTTAATAGGGTATTTTGCATTTTTGTGCAACTTTTAAAGGACAGTGTATATCTTTGTGGGGTAGAAAAACATTGATAAGATTATGACCCCCGAGGACGGCAGGAGTGGGCCAGAGATTCAGCCTTATTTCTTACTGGCTGTGTCTCTTTGTACAAATCCACTCTCTCTCTCTGTTTTTCATTTGTTGAGAGGGAAAAACAATAGTTCCTATCTCACAGGTTATTGGGAGGACTAAGTGATCAAGCATGCAAAATACTTAGCACAGGGTTTAGAACATAGTAAGGGTTCATCTCAGTGTTATTTTAAAATTTTGATGATGCTGACACCCTGGAGTGGGGGGAGGCCAAGAAATTTAGCGATATCCATTTAAAATTCCAACTTATGATTTTTGAGCCAAACTAGCCCCTTGACTACTATGGGTGGAATTTATCTCTGGTGTCCTTTTATCACTGGGTTGGTGGCTACTTGGACACATTCTGGGAGCTCCTTTTCTAAACCAAGCACAATCCAGATCTTTCTGAGGGAAGATTCATGGGATCACTGAGCTAAATCAATGCAGTATGTTTGCTCTCCTCTCCCCATCCGTACTGTTCCAGCAGACATTCATGGCTGCTCACCAGGGCCATCATTCACTAATTCCTGGAGCACTCTGAAGGAGCCCGACTGGCGAGGCTGAGTAGGCTCATTCCGATTGTCATGGAGCATCCGGTATACATCAGACTGGGGAGGCACTGAGGCTGTGGGTTCACTGAAACACAGGATGGCACGGGAAGCAGTGTCAGGAGCCGTGTGAGGCATGGCATGTGCAAGAAACCACAAGACATGAATAAGCAATAATCACTGTATTTGCAGTAACTCCTGAGCAAAGATTCAGTTAATCTCTATACAGATAAAAATAGGATATGATTTCACAGGGGTCAACTTCATGATGTTGTTCATTAACCTGGGAGTCACATCAGCACTTCTTCACCTGGCAGAATGCATCAGAGGGCAAGTACAATGTGATTGTTTGGGAATCGTGATTTAAAAAGTAATAATACTCTTGTCTGATGGATATATCATTATAATGTGAACAAAATGAACTTTTCTCAGAAACCAGACAACATACACATGGCAAGAAGTGCAGGAGTGAGCCCAGTTTGATTATTCCCAGTCATAAAATTGTCAATAAAATTCAGATTCATTTCTGACATTCAACTGAAAAGTATGGCTTAATTTTGTCTTTAAGGTTAATTTGTGAACCCCCGAAAACAACAAAGGTATCATTTTGCCTATAAGCTGAAGAAATTTAGTTTGTATGTGAAAGTCTATAATGTAGAAACTTTCATATCTATGTCAGTTATATTGATTACATTGTGTTTTTTAATAGCCATATTATAATTTAATATGCCTATTTAATATTAATAATTTAATATTACAATTTAATCGCCATATTATATACACTTATGATAACAGTGATAGCAGCTTTATTTTGCTATTCTACAAATATAATTCATGATGAACAATAAGGAACTGCCACAGTAATACTATGTCAGATACTAAATGCTTTATTATTTTATGTCATTTAATTATAGTATCTAGAAAAGGTAGTTGCTCTCTCCACATATTTTTACTTCCTATGTCACATTTTAAAATCATCATCATATATATCTGAAATTCTTTGCAAAAAGGCTTTGAGATACATTACATGATTATTATCCCATTGTATTCATCCCAAGAGACATTTGGGGATATAGCTACATAGTACTCTAAAACATTATAAAACTTTCATTTATAAAAAGTGGTTATATAATATTGAAAGTAGTAGTAAGATTTTATCTTATAATAAGTCCTTTTATTTGAAAAAACTTGATGGCAAAAGTACTTTGAGCAAATATTCATAATAAAGATGAAATTAGTCAAAATAGGGACCAATGGAAATTAAGTATTTACATTAATAGCTTGGAGCTTATAAAAACTTTTTCATGGTAAAAATTCTAAGTGGAAAAATGATTACCTCTCCACAAGCTACCATTAAAAGAGACAAGAGTTGTCATCCCTTAAAATTCCTCTGAACCTCCCATTCCTTACCAATTTTTGACCCCCAAAGAAGCAGCATGAGTATACTAGATTATAAGTCACTTTTGAGAAGTATTGTACCAGACATTTGTAAAGAACATTATAGCTTCTAAAAGACATAGACATTTGTTCCTTGCCGATTTTTTTTTTTTTTGCGCTCTATCACATAAAGCTCTATTTAGTTAATTCGTGAAATCACTTTTATCTTTAGGTCTAGATATTTGTAATCCACCCCTAGTATTTTTTTTCTTTAAAGCTTTCCACCCAGGCTTCTGTCAATTATGACACTATTAAAAGACACCAGTAAAGTTGACATTGCCCATGTGTTTAGTTAATATGCCCATGGTTCAAAAAGACTCGCATTACCTCATGGAGGGTGCTTCCCCTAGAGCTGTTGAAACCTGACCCTGAAGTGTTTCCATAATATTGTCATCTGAGTACAACTGCATAGGTGTATTAAACTGAGCATGTACAATCTTCACACCGGGAAGTTCCATTTCCAAAGGAATGTTAGGGGCCATCTTAGCAGCAACTTTCAAGTCACCTGGGCAAATAGTACTAAGAGTACTGGCAGAAGAAGGGGTGCTACGTCCGCTGCCACCGTCAATACCGGACGGAGTGCTGCGTCCACTGTGTTAATGACCACGTGACACAGAGGTGACACAGGAATCAGAAAAATCCAGACACAACACAGAGAACAAGTACACAGAGGTTAAAAGGAATTGAAGACAGAAAGGAAGAAGTGAATCAAGTCAAATTCAAACGAGAAATCAAAATCAAATGGCTAGAATGTATTTTACAAAGGGAAGACATTTCGAGATTCACGATCGAAAAAAGTGCAAGAAAATCAAAAAGTACAGGTGATACTGCATTTTTGGGCTCTGTTCTACTAGGCAATATGTTGAGGGTTACCCACAGAGCAGTACGTGAGGTAGAAAAGATGCAACTATCTTTACTTTTTAAAAACAGGCCAAACAATTTTAAAACTTGCCCACATCACAAACAAATGATGCGGGGAAATGACACTGGCGGGATGTCCTTTCACATTTTGAGCTGCGATATTTAAAATCAACATATTACTGAGTGATTCTTCACAAATAGTAAGGGACTATGCAGCATGAAGATCCAATCAAATATTTAGGCTAAACATTTCAAAATAAGAAGTGTGTTTCAGAAATGCAGTTACGCTTTCATTGTAGAATAACTAGTAACTTGATAATGATTAGTGTTTAGATAAAGATTAATCTTTATCTGTGATAAAGATTATGTTTTAAAGCTATTTTGTAAATGCCTTATAGTTGGGATTTTAACTTTTTCTACTTTCATTCTTTACTTTTGTGAAGAATACCTGTTAATAAACTGTTCAGTCATTTAATCCAGGCTCTAGAAACAGCCAATAAATGCTTGTCACCTTGATATTAATTGATTAGAGGGCAGATAAGGTGGTCTTAGACTCTTTGGATATACCTAGGGCTAAGCTCTGTTTCTGTCATACATAGCTATTTCCTGTAATAATTTTGGGGGCTCACATGTATTTCCATGCACACTTCTTATTTCATTTTAAAGATCAATTGAGGGGACTTATTATACCTATTACTAAAATATGAGAAAGGCCAGTCATGCAATTTCAAGAACAACTAGGTAGATTTCATATTCTCTACGAATCTGGATAAGAGGCTAGTCACAGCTGACACACCAATGACTAAAGTCATTTTTCTACATGCATTTTTCTACATGCATTTTCTACATGCATTTAAGGGCAGCGTGAGAAATGCATTTTACGAGAAAATGGAATATACTGAGATTTTGTTTTTAAGCACAGTCATTTAAGGCTAAGCCAAAAGAAATGTTAGTTATTTGTTATATATATATATATATATTTGTAAACTTTCATCATGCTTGCATGATGTTACTATTTGTAAGCTTTCATCATGCTTGCAGGTTAGTGTTGCTATAAACTCCAGACTGAGAACAATTTATATGATGTGTTTATCTCAAAGTCCGTTTTCTCCCAGGGCTCAAGTATGGCCCTTGCATTTACTCTTTAGGGCTGCTAATGCTAGCCCTGCTAATGCTAAGCCTACCCTTAGCCCCATATAGACAGCAAAACCCAAAAGGATATTAGACATCGATTTTGTTGACTTCATCAGTGTGGTAGCCTGCCTAGTCTGGACAACCCATGCCACAAAATGGAATTTTAAACTTTTTTGTCTTGTGTTACCAGTTCAACCAACTGCATGGCCTAAATGAGGCAAGTGTATAGGGATGTGCTCCTTCACTTCCTGCCTGTTAAGAGCCTACTTAAAACCCAATCTCTAAGTTGGTTGATCACATACAAAATGCCCAGTGGCTTATTTACCATTTTTATAGGCTCAACACTGTACTGGCTCCTGAAATCATCCTCAGTTGGTAAAAAAAAAAAAAGTCAATTTTCAGTTATAGTGCAGTTTACTCAGGGTTATATTGATTTGACCTATGTGCAATGAAGCATATTAAACTGTAATTTTGGGATTTGAAACACTGGATTGAATCTTGGGAGAGTTGGGCTTAAAATAGTGAATCTTGTCACAAACATTTATAGCTACTCTGACCCTACTGTGTGCCAGGCGTAGAGCTAGACATGGGGTAGATAGATAAACTATGAGCAGTCAGAACTTACAGAGAGCCCTTATTTTGTAGCTGTAATTAATAAGTAATCTTGCATATAGCATGTTTGTGTACCCAGTTTTATTTCAGCAAGGATGGTGTCTTCTATTGCCTGGTTTCTTTATCATTCTATTTAGGGGCCCGTAGTTATTGAGGAGATAGGAAGTAAACCCTGAGCAAACAAGAATGATCACTTATAAATTTCTGGGACCGTTTCACAAGATCTCTTGAACTGATGATTTAAATAGTTTTCATGGACTCCAATCACTTTGGTAGTATTATGAGTCACCATGACCTATTCCTATGACCTGAAAAGATAGGGACTAATGAGATTTTTTGACTTTGACTTAGTGACTTAGCGACTTGGCAGGACCACTTGTAGCTTGATGATACACTCAATTACTTCTTGCCTCCATAGATCATCAGACTGAGAACTAACTTCCCTAGCCTGTATACAGACTCTCTGGGATGAGCTTCTTGAAGTGACCTGTCCAAAAACCACTCACAAGATTCTATCATTTGGATCTATAAAATAAAAATTTAAATTTCTGTATTTGCCTATACTGACTTTTTAATATGATTCAATTATGAGATAATGAAAAGAACCATAACGAGCAGTAAGGCCCTAGGGAGATTAATGTATGAACAATTTAGCATCTCCCACTTACTTTGGATTAAAAAGTTGTTCATTGGTGGTGTAGGTGTAGCTTGGTGTGTAGCCATCTAAAATGCCACCTTGACCAAGAGTCATTTGGTAAGAATAAGAACTTCAGAACCTAGAGTAAATAGTGAGAGGACACAGGAAGAAAGGAAAGGTAGTAGAGGCATTTTTATATTACTTTAAGATTAAGTGCTGGGGCGCCTGGGTGGCTCAGTGAGTTAAAGCCTCTGTCTTTGGCTCAGGTCATGATCCCAGGGTCCTGGGACTGAGCCCCGCATCGGGCTCTCTGCTCAGCGGGGAGCCTGTTTCTCTCTCTTTCTCTCTGCCTGCCTCTCTGCCTACTTGTGATCTCTCTGTCAAATAAATAAATAAAATCTTAAAAAAAAAAAGATTAAGTGCTGGTGCCTGTCTTTAAAGCAAGCCTTTTCATCCCCGTTCCTCCTCTCTCTTTTCCCAAATTCAGCTATATTAAGAGGCACCTTACAATGACAAAAGTATGAGGGGTTTGTCACGATTACCATTTTTGAATTAAAATGCAAATATAAAAGAAGGCCATTAGCTACCTAAGTCTCTCTGACTTTCCCTGAATTTTTATGAAATTAAATGTCTTACTGGTCTTTAGAGGCAAGGTCTGTGTCACTCTAATGCCTTCTGAAGTCCTATAGTTCAGATTAGTGAGTTTAGAGTTAAACCAACCTCAAAAGAATGCAAGTGATTAATTTTACAATGCTACTTTAGAAAGTTGTATATATATTTACTAAGTGGTAACATAGCATTTTTACTCTTAATCTAGTGTTACGATATCTGGGGTGGGGCTGGGAAGCTGTTGAATGTGGAGAAATAGGGAGAAAAATTCAGAGGAAAATAGGATGGAAACCAAGGAACAAAAAAGAGAAGTAAAAAAAGCTTGCACAGAGTTGCATGAATGAGAGAGGGGTGTTAACTCTTGTTTCTTCTTGCCATCAGAAAATATTATCAGGTACTCTTAGGATTTTGTTCCTTCATCTAATGAACATTGATGGAGCATTTAGTCTGTCCCAGCCTTGTTTCTAGGTGCTGGAAAGATAGAAGTTGCTCCGTTCTAGTTGGGGGAGATGTACTTGGTAGTCACTGACTTTTTAACCTTGTCTCCTCATCTTCCACTCTATTTCTCCTGTCTGAGTCTGATATAACAAAATTGTCCAGCTTATTTTGAGAGAATCCTCTGGCCCCGACTCTAGCTTATGGGAAAGTCTGCACAAGGAGATCATATATCAATTGATGACTGACCATCCAAAGCAGGTGTCATGAACTTGGATACCCCCAGGGGCTAGCAGGGCTACACATGTATGAAAATGGGCCCAGTATCAGGAATGGTGGGCATTTTGACAGGATGGAGAGTAGGTGTTCCATCTTAAGGCATTTACTAAAATAATTCTTCTTCTTCTTCTCCTTCTTCTTCTCCTTCTTCTCCTTCTTCTTCTTCTTCTCCTTCTCCTTCTCCTTCTCCTTCTCCTTCTCCTTCTCCTTCTCCTTCTCCTTCTCCTTCTCCTTCTCCTTCTCCTTCTCCTTCTTCTTCTTCTTCTTCTTCTTCTTCTTCTTCTTCTTCTTCTTCTTCTTCTTCTTCCTTTTTCTTTTTAATAACAGGAGGATTATGTAAAACACTGTCTATAAATTGGATGGGCCACTAGTTTGGGACACTGAATATAGATCATTAGTCAATAATCCTAACCACCAACTTCCTTCTTCAGGGCTGACTAATGGAGCTGAGGTCAGAGGAATAGGTTTGAGGGTTCCCAAAGTTACTCTTTCCCAATGTGCCAACACGGGGCATTAATTTCTCCTCCTTGGGTTGGAGTACAATTTCTAGAGAAGAAATTTATTTGAAAAGGATCATCTGACCATGATCTTTTTCTCTGATTGACAGCCACGAAGTGCTTGCTCATTCTTATTGCAGTGTGTACACGGTTGTCCACGAAGGTAACGAACACATCTCCCTCTCTCCCAACTCTTTCCTTCTACCTACTTTCCCCCATGTGGAAAAGTTCCTTTTCAAGTGACTTCTCTTTCTTTGTAAGTATCCTCAAGAATGCAATAATTGTTATGTAAGAGCTAGAATGAGTGGATTACCCAGTGGGTTGGTGGAACAGTGGGAAGCAGGTGTTCAGGTGGGCTGCTCAGAGAATGTGAAACATAGAATGGCTTGGCTCCACTGGGGCTCCCACTGGGCCCACCTACTTCCCTTACTCCTGACCAGGGGCTGGTTTCCAGGGTTGCTTCTGTTGGCTAGGCCTTCCTGACCTGGGAATGCGGTACATCTGCCTGCCTCAAAGGTCACTGTGTTCTGGAAGGGATCCTCAGAACAGCAGGGTATTAGTTATAAATATACATGGTGATTTCCCAACTTTTCACAGCCCTATAATCCTGTCAGTATTTACTTTGAGAAATGGAGATTAGTGGCCTCCTATATTCTGCGAAGTGAGTTTGTTTTTCTTGGTTTTGAAATAAGCTTCACGATGAGCAAAGTCACTCCAAACACCTATGTGTTACTCTTCTTAGTGATTAGTAAGGATTTACTAAAGAAAAATGCACTCCAGACACCAAAATCTCAGAGCTTATGACCTGCTTCGGCCTGGGATAATGAAAGGTTTGGGCCGAATATTGTGCTTGTGTTCAAAGTAGTTCACATCCTGTAAAAAACAAAGGGTTAAAAAGTTCCTCAGTGGAAGACAGTTTTTTTTTTCTTTTTTTCTTTTATGATAAAAGTAAATGAATGATCACTGTACAGAGGATTATTTACCACCACATATTGGCATGACTGAGAAGGGTGACAATGGAACCAGGGCGATTTCTTCATTTTAAGCATCTGTTCACTAGAAATGTTCAGGAACTGGCAGATTGGACTCCAGAACATTGGAACCATGTTCTAGATGCTTGTCTTTAAACTAAAAATCTGATTGTGCCTTCAGGAAAGTAAAAATAAAACAGCAAGAGCTGGACTTTGGGAAGGAGAAGAAATCACACTATCACTGTTAAGAGCATGGCGGCCAGAAACTGAGTCAGATACTTACTGTTGAGGCGAGCTAGGAATGAGACCTCGCAGCTGTCCGTGAAGTGCGTCTTGTATATTGCTAGTAGAATAGAGCCCAATTGGTGAGTTATAGGAAGCGCTCACTACCTGTCTTTTGTCATCAATGTTTGCTGCTGCAACAAAAGGCTGGGCCCTTCTGTTGTGCGTGGTACCAATAGGTTTGAACTCCTGTACAATGGCAGACAAAATACACAGGGCCACAGAATGCACAAGAAAGCCGTTAATGAGCAAACCAACAGCATTGCCATTGTTAATCAAGGCTTCTTTACCCTACAGCAAGATTCACGGCAACGTTCAAGGAGGAGGTGAGTATAAACCTGTCTGCATTTTCCGTGAACTTCACATGTGCTGTACTCAGCCACCGCATGGTGCAAAGGAATCGATCGTATTTAAATATTATAAAAGAATTCGAACCTTATACCTTTTGTCTGGTCTTACTGAGTTTTTACATCTATACCTTTTAAGAAACTCTCATACGATGTATCTGAAAACAGAAATTCCATGTCAGAAATGAGATTCGGGATTTAGAATAATTATTATGCTTCACATTTCCTCAAGTAGAGCTTACATTTGCTTTCTCTTCTATTAATATCTTGATAAAGCTTCTCCATTTTAGGAAATGGAGGAGCGAAACAATCAGAATGAGAGGGAGCATTTGTGAATCACTATACTGAATCACTTTAACTAATCCAAGTAAAAGTTTTGTTTTTTTCTTAATACCTACCACAAAGAACAAAATTCTTTTTTTTTCTTTTTTTAAATTTAAATTCAGTTAGCCAACATATAGTACATCATTAGTAAAAAACAAAATTCTTAATTTGCATTAAGGTCTAACCTTAAATTTAGAACAAATAAGAAGAATTGGAAGACTATTTTTCCTATGAGAGAAGGTTTTCCAATTTTTATATAGACTTATAATTTTGTAAAGTCATTAAATATGTTTTTCTTCTAAGTAACAGAAGAAAACCAAAAGCGAAGGCTAAAATACACACAAGCTGACTCTTCTTCCAAATCTTTGCATTTGGCAGGATCAGTAAGAATAATCTTTCCAATATTTTCGCCCACACACTCACATTGACTTCATTTACTTTTGTGAATGTGCCACCAGTTTTTCACACAGATTTCAACTAGTATAAACATTTATGTGTCTTTGAAATGTTACTGAAAAGATGCCGTTTTTATTAAAACATAAAAAGGTCTTGGATATTCTTGCTCATATCATATTTTTTCTCTCCTTGTCATTACAAATGAATAGACGGTGAGATGGTCCTTTTCTATTCGAAAAAGACACTGTCTTCCTTTCTTAGGGGGTGGAACCAGAGTTTTCAAGGAGATTCTTGTGCGTGAGAACACCAGCAACTTCCTGAAGGGACCCATGCTCCAAAATGCTTAGTTCTGGTTCTGAGCAGGCAGTCATCACAGATAGTCCCTGTTTCCCCATCCAGGTCTATTGGCAGAGTTCACTTAAAAACTATAACAGACAACTGAGGTGCAGCTTCGAATACTAGTGGAGTCTTTGACTCCAGCTGCCCCAGATCTCATGATACTTGAAAATCTGTGAGGTGGTAGAGAGCAGCAGCTTCTCTCTCATCAACCTTGGACAGCATAGTATAGCAGCTCTTGAACTTGAAAGGTCTGAGTTGAATACAATAGCCTGTGATCCCATAGTGTGGTTGGATTGACTAATGTCTTACTGATTCATTATTTTTACCTCCAGAAGAGTGGCTCACTGCCTACGAGTTGGTTGGGTGGCAATATGGCTCCTGCAGTTAGGTAGCAGAATGACCAAAACAACCAAATGTGGCTTTAGAATAATGCTGAATCCCACCACATGTGAAAACTTGTGTAGTCAAACATTGGTACAGTGGTACCATCTGATTGTTTTGGCTGATTTAATAATGAATTTTGATTGGCTTTTTATGATTAACCATTCTGATTCGCCATTATTATAGCATGAAACAAAGTGAACTGGAAATAATTGTTAAGTAATGACAGTGGCAATGATTCGAGCCTTTGTTACTCCTTTTGATATAAAAGAAGATAGGAGGCTAATTGCCTCATTTAATATCGGTGTATTTTAAATTTCTCTGGCTAATTAAATAGGTCAATTAGGCAGAACTGAAGGACTCAAGCTTTATGGAATTAAAAATTTTTTTCTTTTAATTTAAGTATGCCTTAAAGATCTCTGTAAATAGAATTAAATTTATAAAAATTAGTTAATGTCGTATAATGGTTTTTATGGGGAAAATGTCTCTGCCCTTATTACTTCTTTGTCTTAAAGTAAAAGATAAACATGGACGGTGACTGTCCTATAAATGAGGCAACTTTTCTAGAAATACGTATGCGCTAATAATCTCTAGTAGTGCTTCCAAAAAGCAGCATATGAGTTAATGAGCTCCAACCTTTTTCTTTGCTATTTTCAGTTTTGGTTATATATTGCAAAAGTTACAAATGTATAATTTGTCAAAGTTAAAAAAAAAGCCCTTCTATTTTCTGCATATAATCATAAAAGGATCATAAAAGGAAGTGTTTCTAAGAGAGCCTTCAAACATTTGTATTTAGTCTTTGCAAAGCATTAGTTTATGGGCTGCTAGAGTCATTCCAAAAAAAGCACAATGAAGTGTATACATCAAAGGTAAACATTTAAGTATGACATGGAGAGGCAACGTTCTATCCAAATATTACATCATTGTTGATGGTCAAACAGAATCAAGAGACAAAAGCAATGAGAAGTTTGCTATTCCACTTTAATTCCTTTTTACTTTTTCAGGAAACTCAGTAGTATCAGAAAATACCAGCAAAAAAAATTATATACCAGTCATTGTAGTCCAGCTCTTGTGTTTATTTTTCCCAGACAACAGCATCCAAGTGACTCTCATCTCTTAGGAATTCAAGAAGTACTCACTACCCTTAATTAGTGCATTTTCAATAGTATTTTAAAATGTCATTCCTTGAATTATATTCTTTATATTAAGGAATAACATTTTGAATTCATAAAATGCTCAAGCTGCCAGAGTCAAAGCTAGGTAACTGGATAGAGATTTGGTGAGATCAGGGAGAATGCAGGTCTTGACAACCATCTCCCAAGCCCTTAGAATGACCTCAGCAATGACTGCATTCAAAGACACATCCACCTTTCAACTTCTTACTGGAAGAAGTTATCCAGAGATAGAGATTCAGTTCAAGAACTGAGGCAATTACCAGCTCCAACAGAAACAACATGTGTGATAATGTGCATATATATATTTATTTATTTAAAAAAAAACAGTGGTGGGGAAATAAGGTAAACAAACTGTATCAAGTGATCATATACTTGACCAAGCCATACTGAGTGATGGTATCTTATCATATTTGGAATTTATGAACAATCACTACCCCTACCTCAAATGAAAAATAAAGTCACCCTTATAATTCCTCTCCCTCCCCCCCAGCAATCTGTTTCAAGTATTTCCCATATATAATAGGAGAAGAGTTTGGGGGAATGAGGTTTACAAAACCTTGTTTTGTGTAGTCCACCTTCCAGTTATCAATAAATTATAGGATAAAGGTATCTTTTTGAAAATATAAACAACTTTAACCCATATCTCACTTGATTTTATGTATAGTTTCTATATATCTTTATCATCAAATCTTCTATGGCAAGGGTACAGTCTTTTTATGGAAATAGACACAGCTATCTTCTCTTTTAGGAAAGAATGATTTTTGTTTCTGAAAAGCATCTTTCTTGTGATAGCTACATTATAATTTTGAGTTGTTCAACTAACATTAAACAAAGAGGAGGGTAATGTTTTATTTGAGAATGCCAGACTTGGAGAAGGACCCCGAGCTCTCAAAACGTACCTTTAGTTTAGAGCAAGAATGCTTTCCATAGGAAAATGCATATGTCTGCTCATAGGCCATGTTCAGGATTGTATAGAGAAGGCATTTATTCAATCACTGGGAATAACTTTTTATAGGTACATATATAACTTCTTGTAAATAAATAAGTAACATTTATTCAAAGGCTAGGAATACTTTCTAAGCTTCTATTTAAGCTGAAAATCCAAGTCTAAACTGATAAAAACAAAATTTAACTATTTAATAAAAACATGGACAAATGAAAAAAAAAAACCTCGGTATTAAAATTTCATGCCAGTTATTACTATAACTGTGTAAGAAAAAGTCTCCAAAGCCTAAATATATGCATAGGGAAAAGACTGGAAAGAAATACACTAACATGTTGTTATTTGTGGATGGGGTTGGATGGTAGGATATAATGTGTTTTTTTTTCTCCAAAGGATATATATTATTTTTAAAATGAAAGAGTATTATATTCTAATAACAAAAGTCACAAAGCTTGCAGATACAGTTTCACTAGGGTTGAGAAACAAGAACTCAAATACTGTATTGCTCAGTGGCCCTTTCTCTTTATCTACAGTAGGATCTGAAAGCTTGATGTAGTAATGGCATATGTTTCTCAGATGGACACATCTTTGTTGTCCAGAAAGTTGCTTTATTTGCAGAGTTTCCATTTTGGGGGTGGGAGTGGGGGTGGGGAAAGACCTCCTTTGCAAGACCTCTTTTTGCATGGCTTGTGTTAACTAAAAAGATAAAATAAGACAAACATAACCTCAGTTTAGATTTTTTCTGCTCTCATGTTCCAAGTTAAATTCACTGCTTGTATTTTTTTTTTAAACACTGCATGTTGTTAAGTTCATGCCTTGGCATTTCGGATAGCAAGGGTTTAACTATGCTCGTAGGGAATGTCCATCTGAAGTGCCAAGTTAGGTGAACTCATCATGCAGAAATCTGGCCTGAGGATCCTAAGGACGGGAATCCTTTGGCCCATTAGGGGAAGAATTGAAATGGTTCTTATCTCTGAGACCTTCAAATACTGGCCTCTTGGAGGAGGTGCCAGTAAGAATTAGTCATGACTCAAACTAAAGGAATGTTCAAAGGCTCCATCCGACTGGTTTCTGGAGCTTTTAACCCAATCTTCACCTTCCCCCCCCCCCAAACCTATCTCATCCTTTATCTTTTCCCCATTTGTACTATCATACATGTCCATATTGCCCTACCCCAAAATGTAGGGCATGTGGACTAATACATGATTGATGAGAGGCCAGAGTACTTAAAATTGGGTCTATTTTTAAAAATCCAGTTCTTGGGACAATCATGGTCATAAGTTAGTACTTATAGACTTATAAAAGGGGATTCTTCTAAAACGAAACTCAGACAATCCCTTAAACTCCAGTTCTGGAGCGATGTTAGTAAAACACAGGCTCCCATCTTGGTCTAAGCTCAGCCGTGAGTAATAAATACTTGGTGAGTCACCCAATGCCAGACACTGCAACATGGCCAGGGATCCTTGGGGATCTGGTACCTTGGTCAGATCTGTCTCATTGACCCCATGCCTTAGCATCTCATATTGGTGAAACTGGATTTTAAAAATTAGGAGAAATTTTGAATGAACAAATGAATGAATGAATAATTTGCAAAAGGGTGCAGTACAATTTTGGTTGTGTACTATATATGGAAAGGAAATTCAGAATTTTATCCCTTTTGTCCTGGTGATAATAAGAGATTGGGTGCTCAATGAATGCATATGTACAAGCCTTAAACTTTCACTTCTTTCCATTGTTTTTTAAAATACCACATGATCTCTTTTTCTCCTGTGTTGCCTCTATCTGATGACTCAGTGAAGGTGGTAGGAAGCTGTGGGCTTGGGCATTACTGCAAAGGACAATCTCCAAGTGACAGACAGCTCTGCCTGGAGAGCTTTGCTTTTTCTTATTCCGATTTTTTTCTTCTACCAAAGATAATGTTGATTGGAGGTATTATTATTATTCACCAATCCACCTCAGATGCCAGGGGGTAAGCCACCATCAGCATTCAGACCCTTTCACCACAGTTATTGCCGGTCTTGTCCATTTCATCTTTCGCTCACTCTTCCTAAAGAGCTGGGCTCTCACCCGACCTAACTCCCATTCAACCTGCACGACCACTCTTACCATACAGCAGTGGGGGCTGGAGGCAGCTGAGCACCATTCTGAGAACTGGTTCCCAGGTGTGGTCCTGGGCAGTGTTAGAAAATGCAGTTTATCAGTAGAGCCTCCGTTGTTTTCATTCATCAGCTGTTTAATTGAGCGCTTGCTGTGTGCCATGCTGGGAGACTCCCGAGTAAGGAGAACAGACACAGCAGTTCCCGCCTGCACAGATAGTCCATATCCTGCTCACTCGCTGGGGGGCCTGTTTTCTCCTCCTCTGCTCTTAGTGATTTTCAGGCTCAGGCTCTTCCTTTCCTTTAGTCAAAAGTCTAGGACAAGGATCTAATAAACTCATGCTGTCTAAAGGTTAAGCTACTCAGGATGTTTCTTCTCCTGGGGGGATTGTATTTGAACTGAAAATAAAGTTTTAATCCAAAGCAATTTTTAATGACCCTTCTCATAGTAATGTGGAAAGCATTCCTGGTCTCCAGAAAGTCCTATCACATGGGCAGCCTCCCATCTCACTGTCAGGAAAGGCCAGAGGCCTGCACATCACAGCCTGGTAGGAGGGGGCAGGTACCATACCAAGTATTACCAAGTATTACCAAGAGCTCCCACTACACTGAATATCTCTAGGAGCAATCCAATGTGCCAAGGTCTTTTTCTATGGTATTTTATTTAAATCTTTGAGAAGCCCTATCAGATAGAGGTACGTGGTACTCTAAGTGTATTTTATCAAGGGGAAAGTGGAGGTAAATTCATGGAGAAAGTAGAAAACTGGAAGAACAAATTCAGGAGTTGGTGATTCTGGAAAGGGAAATGCTGCTGACGCGTAAGTTGCAAATACGTTTTCAATGCATTTTCCACCGATACATAGGAAACTTATAGTTTGGGAATATTTAATATATAATACACTTAGTATGAATACTTGTTTAAAAAGGGATGCCTAATTTATATATCTGTCTCTCTAAACTTAGGAAACATCTGGCGAAGGAGAGGTTCTAAAATCCTCGTCTTAATTATATTTTCCCATACAGCACAACTGGGGGTTGCTTTCATTTCAGGGATTTTTTTTTTTGGAGCTTTTGAAAGTAGACATCATCAGATAAGCATCAGATTATTAGATTAATTTAGCTCATTAGAATTGCCTCAAGGGAAAATCCTCTATCTTTTGTAATTTTACTGCATGGGCAGAATATCACCATGATTACATAGTGCAAAACCCTTTTTGTAGAGTAAACTTAATTATAGAACACCAGAACTGAGAATTAAAAAAGGATGTAAAATAAGATCTGGACGAAGACCTCAAAGAATTGAAGTTCACAATAATTATTAGATTGGAGACACCTGTTTCAAATGGTAGACGCTAATTTCATTTTGCTTTGTTTTAATATGTTAAACTTCTTGGATTAGGTCATGGTCATTTGGCAGAAGTCCATCATAAAGAATGAACCAAATTTGTCCTGAGAACACATTTGTCTTTTAACAAGACACTTGCCTAGGGATACTTCTCTTTTCTCTTGATATAAAAAGACATGGATAATATAAATTAATCTCACAGGGTAAAGACAGACAATCGTTCCATCATGGGGCTTATTCCAATTTTTTTATATTTGTCATTTCTTCCTCTTGGAAGGCATCCACATCATTTAAAAGGAAATAAAACATGAATATCATTTACTCTAAAATTCATACCTGTGGTTCTGATTCTAAGTTGATTTTGAAAGGATGAGCCTTCCCATCCTCAGACACCTGTGGAGACCATAAGTGAGTTTCTGCCCTGTGAATAAAAGAAATTTTGTAAATTCCAAATTCTAACATTATTTCCGGTTTTAGCATACTTTAATCTCCCATAATGTGTATGAAAATACTACCGAGCCTTGATAATTTAAGCAAAAGGAATACTCCTTGCTCTTTATTCTGTATTCTCCCATCTAATTAGTTTTTTAGATACTTTTGGGGAAACTTGAATGGATAAAAACTGCATGGAGGACTACGGTAGACTGAAGTTTGTGTCCCCCGCCACCACCAAGTTCCTGTGTTGCAACCCTACCCCGCAATGTGATGGTAATTTGGAGGTGAGGTCTCTGGGAGGTAATTAGGATTAAATTACGTCATGAGGGTAGAGCTGTCATGATAGGATTTATGTCCTTATATAAAGAGGAAGAGACAGGAGATCCCCATCTCTGTCCAAATGCCAAGAAATACCATGTGAGGAAATAATCAGGAACCTGATTATGCTGCATCCTGATCTCAGGCTTTCAGCCTCCAGAACTGTGAAAAATAAATTTTTGTTTAAGTCACCCAGTCTACGGTATGTTTGTTGTAGGAGTCCGAACTGACTAAGGCAAAGACATTGTACAGTTTCTAGAGAGAGTAGGTCTGCCGTACCTGCAAGGAACAGTATAGGAGAGGAAGATTCTGGAGGCAGATGACCACAGGGCAAACTCCCTAGGTTTCCTCTACTTCCCTCCCATCCTACCCAGGCCACCACAGGAGACAGTGAATGGTATGCCAGGGGGATTTGCTGCTGGCATCAAGGAAATGAGCTTTATCCAATCTCATGTCCTTCTCAGGTATCTCTTTGGGACCATGTGCTCCTAAGGGTCTGTGTGCTTGGCAGGAACATTAGTTATAAATAAATAGGGAAAGAGTCAATTTCACCCCTGAAATGGTGGATTGGCTGATTGATTGGGCCTTCTGAACCACAGCAGGGAAAGTTGGGAATAAAATAGCAATAGGATAAACACACACTAACAACCACTATAACAAAATATTATTTTCACAATTCAACTTCAGATCAGGCCTATGATGGCCAAAGATCAGGTTCAATTTCTTCATTTTTTTTTGTTATAAATGTCTCATTTCTAATATTCTCACTTCATGTGCACTCTTTACATCTTGTCAGATTCTTCTGGGTTGAATTCTGTACAAAACAGCCAATGGCATACACAGTATTAGCAACCAGTTTTCAATATGCTCACATTTTTGCAAGTCAAGAGATTCTTTGAGGAGAATCTTTAAATTCTATTCCGTTCTCCATCACATTCAGAACAGCAGTACAAGTAGCTGTTCTGTGCACGATTTCTGTGGCCAGTACTTTTAGTGGTTCTATTTTCATGGTCAATTAACAAGAAAAAGAATTCTTATAGCCTCTTCCCTTATTCTGACATTCCGGAAAATTCTTTTCAGAAATAGTTTTTTAACAGTGACTAACTGACATCAGTGAAGAACAGACCAAAGTGGCTGATACACTAAAAAAAAAAAAAAAAAAGCTGGTCAAAATTCAAAATTCTAGGTCCTGTGAAACTTTCTTACTGGGAGGATGAAATCATTTTTAGTTCTGGTTCAGGTTCTTCTGCAAAACAGATCACATTTTAACACCATTAATTAAAAAGCACCTGTCAATTTTGAGACACAGCTGGTGTGCTGCTGCTTTAATCCTGTCCTGTGCATCAGCATGAGTCATGGACTCTGTACCAAAGCCATCAATAGCCAAGATGACATCTCCAGGACACAGGTTGGCAGCTGCCGCCTTGCTTCCTGGAGTAATCTGAAAGAAATCATGGCATCATTTAAAAACCAACATTCTGCAATATCTTGAGTTTTGTACCTGACATTTATATTTCAGCTTGGTAACATTTTAAAAGTTTCAATGGGCAGGGAATTTTAAATCTAACTTGAAATAACTCTTAAATGATCAACTGTGTTAGATCTATTTTTCCACCATGCTAAATAATTTTGTTTCTTACTAACCACACTTCATCTATCATGACATCTCTTACTCTCTTCTAAAGCATCTTCTTTAACACCTGTTTGAATCTTATTTTCTTTGTTTTAAATAAAATAATTTATTCTTTAGAGTTTTTTTAATCCATAACTCCCTATTTGGGAGTACAACTTCACCACATTTAGGGACCTTTTATATTTGAATTGAAGCTACTGTAGCATCCTTATAAGTAACGATCTTTAAAATTCACATGTGAAGGGGCATCTAGGATGTAGAAAACTAGAAAGAGAATCACTCTTGTAGTAGTTAGAAGATGCCATGTAATATATAAAGTTATAACTTTTCTTGAACTATTCAGAGAGCTGAAGCTGCAGGGCAACCAACTAGACCTGGAATCTAAGGAAAGACAGTTGCCTCCAAGGAAAGTCAAGATGTAAGCAAATTGTATCACTTGTATCAGAGCACAGAAGAAGATGGGGGCACCATTTTGGTCACAAAGAATTGAGCTAAAATGATGAACTCTCAGTTAACACTGAGTGTCTAGAACTCCTGGGGACTGCAGACAACAGAGAAGTTTGTATTCAGACACAGTGTCTTCTCCATGAATGAAAAACAAATTGAACAAATAAAAAGCAACTAACAAGATGCTAGATTTTAATTAAATCTTATCAGAAACTACATTAAATGTAAATGGTATAACCACATCATATTCTGTGTTTTAACAAAGATTGCCAAACTAGGTAAAAAAACAAGATCCATTTTTACGCTGTTTGCAAGAAACCCACATGAACTTCATTTCCTTTCTTTCTTTCTTTCTTTCTCTCTTGTGGGGTGTGTGTGGGGAGATGAAAAGAATACTTAAGGATATGGAAAACATATGGTTATTAAATGTTTAAAAGATACCAAATTTGAAATTAATTACTACACTGAGTATTCAGTTTTGATTGCTATTCCTACTACTTTTTTTTTTTTTTTTTTTGTAAATCCTAATTACTTACAACTGCCTAATGGTCCTTACCTGGTCTTACCCACCTACTTCTCTAACATCATCTTACACCATTCCTGCTCCCCTCCACCCACTGTGCCATAGTTATTACAGATTCCTTTCAGTTCCTCAAATAGACCAAGCGTGTACCCTCTTCAGGGTTTTACATGCACTATTATTTTTGCCTGAAATGTTTCCCCCACTCATCACCCAGTTGCTCCTCCTAATCCTTTAGGTCTAGGGTTAAATGTCACATTCTCAAAGAGACTTCCCCATACATCTGAAGTAGCTTCTCTAGATACCCCCATCATTCTCCACCATTACGTTTTGTTCATTTCCTTCCTGAAGACAAGCTGTACTTTAAAGTTTGTTTATTTACTTGTGTATTGTTTGTTTTCACAACTTGACTGGAAGTTCTTGAGGATATGTATAATATTATGTATATTTCTAATGTGTCATGGCATATATTCCAGTATTTGGAATTAATGGATAATTGAAAATGAATGAAAGGGTTATTTAAAGTAGATCTCATGAAACAAAAAGAGCTAGTCCCTATATAACTATTACCCAAAGGATTACCTATATACCCAAAGATTATAGCTATTAATGTCAACCCATCATTGTTGCATTTGCAAGTTCCTACTGTTCAGAGCAGAAGAATGTACAGGACTTGACTTAAACCTCAAACTGCTCCAGGAATAAACTAGATTGTTCCTAATATTTTACTTGAGGATCATTCATTCATTCATTTTTTTTCTCTATTTACTTAATTAATCTAGTTATCGATTCTATTTAACTTCATGGCTCTAAGGGATAGCCAAGATTCATCTAAATGAATAAAATTGCAAAGGCAATAATTCTCATGTGTCTGAGACCTTCAGTCTCATCACTAAAATGTTTATTGTACTCACTTCATTTCTGTGATCATCTCACTGTAGTGATCGTGATTATTTTCCAATAAGAACAGTTGGTAGAAGCTTGATGAAGACAATGGGAATTATTATTTCCCAGCTTTTGGGAGACATTTCATAGCTGTTTTCCATTTGGAAACTCTCCCAAGCCCAGAACTGTTAGGAGAATAAAAGTTTCCATCCCCAATGTGACTTGCAGGGATAAAAATAATCTTAAACTTTTAATTTTCTCTAGCTATAGTTTGTCAAAATCAGTACTATCTATTTTTGAACATCAGAGACCAGAAGTCTATTCTTTGAGTTAAAAAATGGGAAAGAATGGCTCAATGTGTTTTCTTTTAAAGCCTCACCTAGGTTTTCTAATATACTTAAATAGATTTGTTATATAATGCTCAATCTTGATTTAGAAAAGCCTAACATAATTTTTTAGCTCTGGTTGGGGTAAATGGAAGGTAAGGTTGTATGTGTGTCTGTCTATATAAGTTTTAAACTGAGACATCTGGTGTATATTGAACTTCGATTCTGAACACTACTAAGTTTCATTAAGCATATGAATATATAAGTATTAACACTATCTTATATTTACTCCCAATGTCATATTTGTGAAGCTCTTCCTAATAACTTTGAGCATTGCAACAACTTTAGACAACCAGGACAAAGAAAACTATTTTTTCAAAGGAGGGTAAATGTCCAAGTAACCTCTGGCTCCGTATTAAGATGGGAACAGCAGTTTGGCTATATCAGCAATGGTTTCAGAAGTCAAATAAGAAAAGTGGTTGGGGGAACCTGAGTGTCTAAGTTGGTTAAGTGTCTGCTTTCAGCTCAGGTGTGGTTCTGGGGTCCTGGGATTGAGCCCCAAGTCGGGCTCCCTGCTCAGCAAGGAGTCTGCGTCTCCTTGTGCTCTCTCTCTGTCTCAAATAAATAAAATCTTAAAAAAAAAAGAAAGGTGGTTGATGGTAATGCCAGAACCCACTTCTGACTTTGTGTTCAACCTAGTGATTGATGTCCTTAGATCTCTAAGGAGGTAGTGGATAAGGAAGAAAAAAAGAAAAAAAAGGATGGAGAGAGAGGGATGAGGGAGAAGGAGAACATATGGTCCCCTCACTTCTTAAGTTCAGCTAGGCTAATGATAAGAAAATGACCAATAAATTGGTCTGGTTTTAGTAAGTTAAACTATCTGTTTAGATGTAAAGATATGGTATTTCTAAGCATTACATTATATTGTTATTATATTGTGTAATTACTTTATGTTATTGTTCATAGTTTGTTATTAACATTTTCCCCTAAATCAGAAGAGAGAGCTACAGTGAGGCAAAGAGTTTTCCAATGGATTATTTATTATTAAGTTCATTGGAATCTCATATAGCAAAAGCATTAGAGAAATCATTGAAAATAGTACTGCCATATCACTTAGCACATGTTTTCAAATTTGTCTAATTGGAAAAATCACTTGGGTGTCCTTGCTGGACATAAAGACTCCCACTCTACTCCAGATGCCTGGAATCACAGATCATAAGTTCGAGGAGAGGAACTAGGGAATTTGTGTTATTCACATCAACCTATCATTTGGGTCCATTTGGAAAAAAAACTAAATCACAGATAAAGCATCTATAATATTCTACTTACCATGGGAGACATGAGGGAAGCACAAGATATGGCCCTGGTGGGACTTCTTTTTTAAGATTAATTGATTGATTGATTGATTGTTTTGAAAGAGAGAGCCAGGGGAGGGCAAGAGGGAGAGGGAGAGACCAGAGTCTCAAGCAGACCCCCTGCTGAGGGTGGAGCTCTATGTGGGGCTCCATCTCACGACCCTGAGATCATGACCTGAGCTGAAATCAAGAGTTGGCTGGGAGCCACCCAGACCCCCTGGTGAGACTTTTATGTTAAGAATAAAAGTGAAATAAGTTATGGACAAGACAAGTATATACTGAAGGGCTATGTTGTAGGGCATGGATTGAAATAGGGAGAAAGCCCAACGTTGAGTTGTCCTCTGTTGTCTACAAATAAACTCCAGTGCCTCACCTGGCATCTAAAGCCCTCTAGAGCCCGGCTGTAATCTGCATTTGTAGGGCTACACCTCATATGGGTTACTTCAGAACCTCTGCGAGTAGCACCTGGGCATGGGTAGTTTCATATGTTTTCTGGGTGACTCTAACATGCAGCCAGCATTGAGAACCGTGGCGGTATTATTATTGTTATTGGCACTGTATTCCTGAGAACTACTATCTCACGGAATTCTCAAGACTCTCTTTTAAGATGAGAAAATGGATGTTCTCAGAGTATAAGAAACTTGCTTAGGGTCTAGATGCAGTAAAAATCTGCAATTCCTCATAGGGCTAACTCTGCAGCTCAAGATCTTCCACTGTCCTCCATGCCACTGTGGCAGGGAATCTCTGCCCTGACTCTTCCTATCTCTTTGGCCACACTTGTCTCATGGAGTCCTGGACACATTGTATATTGGTAGTTTAAGTACAAGTATGTCCCTTCGCTTCTCATATTTGAGCATCTCAGGGAGTAGAAACCTGTTAGTTATAATTATATCCCCCACAGTGCCTTCCACGTACAGTATGTTCTGCACTTAATAGATATTTATGGGTTGCAGGACAGTTATGAACATATGAACCAGTATATCCATGCAGACATGTCTTTGGGATAATAAAATTAAATAGGTTTTCCCATCAACTTTCTTACTACACTTGGATTCTGGTGAAGGATTGCATTCAATGTAAATACTTCTTTCTAAAAGCTTGAATTTCAAATATAATTTATATTAAAGTCATATACTTTTCTATGTTCAAGCCTGCAAAACTTGAGAATACGGTAACATTTTCTACATTGGTACCCAAGTCCTTCGAGTGTTTCCAGTTACAATGAGCCCTTTCCAATTACAAGTTACAATGATCTTCCCTAACCCTGAAAAGGAACGAGGGAGGAAGAAGTGGGGGAGAAGAGGCACTGAGTGAGAAAGGACATACCAGCATCAGATGTATATAATAATCTTATATCATATACACAAAAGAACCTTGTACTTTATTCCAAATTGGACCATTTGTGAAAACAAACCATCTGTAACTTGGCTGTGATGGTAGATCCACCTTCTGGGTGGTCCAAACACTTAAAAAAGAAAGAGACTTCTTAGAATCTTCGTAGCAGAAAAAGAAAAGCTGCTCACTTAGTGATGTGAACCTCAGATTTATTCTGTGAAATGCAGAAACCAGTTATATATGGTGTTTGCAGGAACAGCCTTTCCACATCCACAACTCAAATTTCTATTGCACAATGTGTCACATACCTATTGCCTAGAAAACTGTTTTTCTACAAAATGTGTGTATCACAACCCATTGCTGAATTTTTTTTTTTTGAGAATGTCTGGTGTTTGGTTTACCTTACTTCTGGTGTCTCTTATAATACGGATTCACCTGGTTGATTAATTAGATTGTAAATTATTTCTACGATGGGGACACTTTGTCCTAATTTTGTGAACTGTAATTTCAATTGCTAGAGAGAGTTACATTTGCAAACCCCTCACCCAGCTCTGGTGGAGTAGAGGCCCACTGCCTAGGAGCACTTGCATTTGCAAAGTGTGAGGCAGGGAGGGAAAGTGATAGCTTGTAGGAAGACAAAAATTGATTTGGCTTAAAGAATGTATTTCATTTATAGGAATTTTTGTGGTATTAAGTTCAGGCATTCGTTTCTCAATTCTTTGCATACTTAAGAGCTTAACTAAAACAGATCAATGAACAATAAAGCAATTCTCTTTTTTTATTGTGGAATATCTTTGAGGATATACTCTGTACCTATTATGATAATAATAGTCATATAAAAAGTGAACAGTTTAATCAACCATTCATATTGTGTCTATATTTCTGTCGCATAGATGATGCACAGCACTGACCATCCCCTAAATTTAAAAGTTCCTGCCTCCAGGGAGCATGCAATTTGTGGGATACAGATGTACTCAAACCTCTGTGGTACAAGGCATGATGTAAGGAGAGGTTGTAGGACAAAAGCTATGGTAACAAATGGTAAAATGCTTATTATGAGAAGAAGGCTGGGGAGTGATATTTGATTGGGTTTCCTAGGCAGAGGACAGTGGGGTAGGGTGGGGAGGAGAAATCTCTAGAAAAATGGTAGTGGGTGAAGACAGATGGAGAAATCGTAAATCAGCTGGGATAGTGACACGACTGTCAGTGAGAAGAGGAAAGGGAGAGAAAGAAAAGAGAGAGGGAGGAAATAAAGTTCGAAAAGTGAGTTGGGAAGAGGATGAAGGCCGGGACTGTGCTCAGAGACCACACATTTTATTCCCTTTAGTTGGTGTTGCTGTTGAAGGATTTTTAAGAACGGGGAGGATGGATGCAACCTAGCATTTCCCAAAGATGGCTGGTAAGAAATATGCAGAGTGAACTGGAGAGGGGAGACAGAGCTAGGCATGAAGTCATGGAAGCTTGAATAGGGACAGTCGTAGGAACAAAGAGAAGTGGTAGATCCTAAAGATACAGAATTAGTAGGACCAGCTGATGATGAAGTGGGTGGCACAACACGTGTATTTGGAAAGATCTGTACAATAAACAGGTTTTGTTTGTTTGCTTTTGGTCTTACACACATGGATTTCAGTATGCAGGCTTTGGAGGCAGATAGAACTAGTGTCAAGTTCTGTCCCACCACTTGTGACCATCAGCAGGTTAGTGAAATTCTTGAAGCCTCATTCTCTCATCCACAAAAAGAGATATTACTACTGCTAGTCTTACAGAATTACTGTGAGGTTTAAGGGAGTTAGTCCATATAAAGGTTCTAAGAGACATTCATGGCAAGCAAAGGAGTACAATATTACACAGACAATCTTATTCACTACCTTTTAATATATACAATAACTATAAAATGGAATTTTACTATTTAATTACAACATTATAATTAGCTTTGTGTAAGGTCTTTTAGTTAAACTTTTTGTAAGTGATTTTAACTGCTCTTATAATTTCAGTGGAGACATTCTCAATTAGGTGTTCACCAAGGCAAAAAAATTCGAGGGAATATGCTTTCATTCATTCAGCATGACTCTGTTATGTGCGTGGTTTGGGGGACACTTGGAATACAAAATAGCTGAATTTTACCTGCTATTCTTGAGTTAAATTAATTGAAGAGAAAAGGCATAGTCAAATGAAATCAGCACTTATGGTCAGGCATTATTACTGAACCATGTCAAAATGAGGGATATAAATTAGTAATGAGTTCGAAATTCAAATAAGAATTGGCTTCCCAAATAATAATTGTCATATCAAATACATTTGCCAAAATAGCTCCTGTGGTCCAACTGCAATATATAAGTACTGCTTTAAAATAAACATTGTTTATAATGTCAACAACTCAACATTTCAAACCTAGGATTAATCATATTGAGATGTTACATATTAATAGCAAGACATTTCTTTTATAAATCACTTAACAGGTTTTGGTAAGAAATTTTTTTTTTTTAGAATTTACTATAAATGTGATTTATCCTTTGTTAGGATTCAAAAGCTCATTTTCCTTTAATCTAAACAAATGAAAACTATACTTCAGAAACTTTAAAAATATTTCTTAGTAGGGATAATGGAAACTGTTTTGGTTGGTAAATCCATAAAAGGCATTCGTTGCTTGGCTCAGATCACTGAACCATTTTCTGCTTAATTTACTTAGGAACATTTTGGGGGTATGTTAGCTTTTCATGTCTCATACAAAAACACATGTCAGATGTGTTTATATGTTTTTAAAAAATGTAAAACAAAGCTTGAAATGTTCCATGGTATGTGTATGTACGGTACATGTTTTGAGATATTTCAAAAAGACATTGGTGCCCAAATCTCCCAGATATATGAGTTGAACAGAATTTAAAAGGTATTACCTTGTTCAAAAATCTATATGAGTATTATAAAGCATACATTTATAAAATACAATATAAGCAGTAAGGAAAAAAGAAAACATAAGAAAAGTATAATATTCTGGAAGTTTATGCTTTTAGATTATGTTTTATTGATAACTGAAATAACAATAACTTTCTATTAAGATAAACACTTGATTTAGAAAAAAAAAAATCAACTAGACCAACTAGAAATTTACTGACAGGACAGAAATCCCCAAATTTCCTTTTTCTTCTTCTTCTCTCTCTCTCTCTCTCTTTTTTTCTAATTAGACAATACTCTAGGGAATATTAAGTAAGGGAAAGTTGACTCTGATAGTAAAGTATTATTTTTCAGAGTTTTTAGGCTGACTGGTGACTTTCCATCAGGTAAACTAAACTATCTGGTGCATTTTCTTTGTAGTTTGAGTTATAGGTGATGATTCCTAAGCCAAACTCCCAGCTTTGGAAAATATTTTTTCAAAATGCCTAGAAACCTAGGAAAACACATTAGTAATATTTTCCCCGTCTGGGCTGATATGAGCGCTTCCAACTTGGCCGACCCAGGCTGTGCCCTGGAATCAACACTGTGCTGAAGTTCTCATCCATAGGAGAAAAGCGCTCAGGTGTGCATATAGCTCCGAGGAGCAACCGCCACTGTCAGTCATTTCTCCTTTTTTCTGGGACCTCATTTCTTTTGTTCCTGAAAGGAAACGGCGGTGGGGTGGGTCGGGGGGGGGGGTGGAGTCCCCCCTACCCCACCCTACCGCCCCGCCCCGCCCCTCGCAGTCTAGCCTCCTCTAAGCCCAGGGGAATCACGCTGTCAGTTCACCTCTCCTGGAAAGTTGCTGGGGACGGAGAGGATGCAGCCAGAGACCATTGCAGCCGACTTTGTAAATCCTCTAAGTTGCTCTGCATCCTCCCAGCTTCAGTTTGCCAAGTTGCTGCCGCCCCTCGAACTGTGGGCCCGAAGGGGAGGACCACTCCCCACCCCCGCCCCGCCACCAGCGCACCAGGGGCTCACCAGCCACTCTGCAATCCAGGGAGACCCGCCGCACGCCAGCCCCCCACCTGCAGCGAAAGAACGGAAAACACCTACCCTGGTGATGACCAAAGGCTGGTTGAAGTCTATGCCCCCTGAGAGTCTGAAGCCCCAGGGCGCAGGGCCCGGGAGGACCACGTTCTGGGGCATAGTGCTCTGAGCGAGGCCTCGAGCTGGAGCGCCTTGGCTCCTGGGGACGGACTGGGGCACAGCGAGGGGCGGCCCTGCCTACCGCAAGGGTCTCCCAGCGGCACAGCCACTGCGCTGCCCAGAGAGTGCGCTCGCCCAGACTGCTGCGGGGGAGATTTATCCCCGCTCCCGAGTGACGTCAGTGGCCTCCCCTCCTCCCCACCCCCTCCCACCAAAGAGAGCTCCAACTTTGGAAGAAAGAGAGCGCCAGACCCACGGGAGTTTACAGACCAGCACGGCTGGGTGCAGCCTCCTAGACCTTTCCGTGGGCGCTGGAGGAGGCTTCGGGTTACAGAAGTCTCTCCAGAAGTCTCTTAAAGTGACACCTGTCCTCCTGTTTATCTTGTGCTTGGAGCTCAGCAGCGCGCTCCATTCAAACTTAAAAGCAGTGAAACCACAGCTTCTATGCTTCTAATTAAAATAAAAGCTTCATAAATGCAGTGAGTTATTTAGCAATTTTGAGTGTGCTGATATCTACTTATTAGCTGTGTGACCCTGGTGAAGTTACCTGATGTCCTCAAGTCTCAGTTTCTTCATCTGTAAAACAGGAGTACTAATTGTACTTCTCTGGTAGGGTGACCTCGAGAATTCCATGAGCTACTTTGGCACAGTGCCTGGCACAGAAGCAATAATTGCTAAGCGTTTCTGCAATTAAGTACCCACAGTCGCATATATTTATGGGTAGATATAATATACATTAATACATATACAAATATATTCAAAATTTTTTTAAAAAACAAAGCCATGTAAAAGTGAAAATGTCATGCAAACATACTCGATCCAATGAACGATCTAAAAGTACACACAAGAAGATGGTTCATCACTATATTCAACATGTAGTTTAATTTTGATTGGAGCAATTGTCACCTCCCTCAAATTCAGTCTCTAAAGTTAGTTTTTGACACATGGGAGGTGAGTGTAACAGAAACCTAGGAGGTGAGAGGGTCCTTTGTGGGTGCTCCAACCAGAGGGAGGGTGCTGAGTGGAGTAAGGTGGTCCAAAAGGACCGCCAGACCAGATGAAAGTGCCTGGAGGAAACGGAGAGACGGGCATTCACTGAGCATCTTTGGGGTCCAGGCGCTATAGTAATTGTTGTGCTGGTGTCACCTGACCTCATCCTTGTGACAAGTCCACTAGAAGGCTATTATCATTCCTAATTCTCCCCCAAGGTAAGGAAATAATTTCTTAGAAGTTGAGTAATTTGTGTGAGCTCACAAAACCACGTTCACGGACGTGGCTCTCTGCCTGGTGTAGGTATAAAGGTCAGGAAAGTCTGCGGAGGGTCAGACAAGATATTTGGCATAGTGTAATTGCAATAATCAATCTTTAATACCTCGCCTCATTGGGTTGGTTTATATAATCAGCGGATAATATGCTTTTTGTTTTCTGCCTTTTTACGTGTCATTTTGGTGCCATTTAGATATAAGCAGCATCTATACAACATCGATATAATACCTGATGTGTTCTTTGGGCTTTGCAGAGGGAATGGAAATCAGGGACATGAAATGGGCAGTTTTCCTATATCCTACTCTTCCCTGAGGTCAGCAAGACAGTGTTCAGAAGTGATTGTCAGAGTAGGGGTGGGAATAGCTGTGAGGGAGAATTATAAGGAAGAAGCAGTGGCCCGACCCTAATCACTCTCAGAGGTTTCTGCCTCTGATTTGGGTAGTATTCTAAGAAGCAGTACTTTTTGGATGACCTATCTATATATTTTCTTTTTATATCTCCCCTTTTAAAGAATTATGATAGTAGAGATAAAAACATAAGGGCCAACTAAAAAAGGAAGGGATTACGATAACAAATTTATGATTCTGTTAAATATGACTTTTGTGATTATTGTTTTAAACTATGTTTAGAAAGTTCTTGAACATTTTCTTTTTAGAGGCGGGTCAGTAAAAATGGTTCATTCCACTCTTATATAATTGGAAAACTTTTCTCTTGGCAAAAAAATCATGTCTCTTAGTTTAATTCTCAAACCTACAATTTTAACCTTGAGCTTCCATCAATTTTCTGATCTTGTTTTTCCTAACTACCTACTGATACATATATAACCCAACCTGTTCAAACCCAAACCCATCATTTTCTTTACTCACTTCAAGCTAATTTCCTGGTCCCCATGCCTTTCAATTTTCTCATTTCTGTTCATTTTTTTCTACTACTGTTTCAGGTTTGTAGGATATATGCTATAATTTTTGCCTCTTCTTTATTTTCTATATGTCAAATATCACTATGTATTGTGGTTTATTCATTCATTTTTTTCGTTCATTCAACAAGCATTCACTGGACATCTCTGACATGTCAGGCACTGGGAATGCAATGATGAATAAGCCCACTTTCTGTCCTCTAGGAGCCAGTGACAAAACAAGGAAGATGGAGATTTGCAATGATTTGCAAACATGATTTGCAATGATATAGCCACATGACCACATTATGGGGTAATGTTGGGACAGTGTTCTATACACTGATAAAGAGTGAAGTAATCAACACTTCTTGGGGAAGGTGTCAAGCAGTGTTTCCAGTAGAATTGATGTTAGAGCTGGGTTTTGTAGGGTTAATAAGAATTCTCTAGATGACTGGGAATTGAAAGAGGAAAAGAAAGGAGGATATTCAAGGTAGAAAAAGTTGTATAGGATGGGCAGTGGCAGGGAGGAAAGAAACAGATGGAAAATTAAGAAGTGAAAATTGGTATGGATAGATCTTATCATTCTGGGTAGGGAAGGAGACAAGGGTCATAGTAGTCAGAGACCATATCAGAGGGATGTCATGTGTTACACTGACACTTTGATTTTATCCTATTGGGGGTCTTTGAAGAGTTTTAAGCAACATGTATAATAATCAGATTTGCATTTTACAAGCATCATTTTGGACATTGGGAGGATGAATCACAGTTGCAAAAGATAGGAAGCAGGGAGTCCAGTTGAAACTTACAGAGGAAGATGTCGATTTGGGCAGTGGGGCTGGAGACCAATGGGCAGATTTGGGAATCATTAAGAAGGTTAACTGACACAATCTGAGGACAGATCTCACCTGGGGAATTAGTGGGGTTAGGGAATTTGTGTGGCTTCCAGACTTCTTCATTTGGGTATTATGTGGATGTTGGAATTATTAACAAGGAGGAAATAAAGAAGTACAGCAAGATAGTTTTATTTTAATGAGGTGTGGCAGATTAAAGCACAGTTTTGGTAATGCTGAATTTGAAATAACATGTAATATCTGCTATCTAGTATACTGGTTAAACACCTAAAATTTGGAGCCAGAATGCCTGAATGATACCCTTGCTACATGATATTGGGCAGATTATTTAACATCTTATTAAAATGATGATTACCATAGTATTTGCCCCCTGGAATTATTATGAGGTTCACACGAGTTAACAAGTACAAAATATTTAGAATTTACTGTTATTAGGTCTTTCCTAGTGTATGTGTTGACCAGTTGATGAAAATGTGACCAGAAGCTCATAGGAACTTAACCCTGTATTTCCCCTAGGAGCAGTGGTTCAGTATTTGCTAATTTGGTGTTTGCGGCAGCTTTATAGACCATAACTCATGTGAATAATAAGAACTGACTATAATATCATATAAGTATGATGTTCATCATGTCACAGATGCCCAGGTGCAGTAGGACATCCACAGCATGTCCTGCTCACCTAAATCCCCAACCTCACTATTTGGAGCCCAGGGTGAAGAGATTTGTGCATTTATCCTCTTATCTCTTTGTCCTGATTTTGTCCTGATTGTTGGGAAGTTTAGGCACATGTCATCTCTAACACTTGTTTTTGTTTTATTTAATTATTTTTAAACTTAAAAAAAAAAAAACCCAAAACAAAAAAATAACCCAGTTCATCTGTTCTCCCTTACCTCCCTACTCCCTGCCTCTGGCAATCACTTGAGCTTGGTTTTCGTTTCTTTTTGTTTTGTTTTTCTTTGCTTTGTTTTTGACTCCAGATATAAGAGAGATCATATGATATTTGTCTTTCTCTGTCTGACTTACTTCACTTAGCTTAATGCTGTTAAGGTCGGTCCATGTTGTCACAAATGGTAAGATTTCATTATTTTTATAGCTCAATAATATTCCACATACGTATATATGTGCACACACACATATGGCAATTTCTTTTTTCACTCATCCACTGATGGACACTTAGGTTGTTTGCATAGTTGGTGATTGTAAATAATGCTGCACTGAACGTGGGGTGGGGGGCAGATACCTTTTCAAATCAATGTTTCTGTTTTCTTCAGATAAATACCAGAATTGGAATTTCTGGATCATAAGCTTGTTTTATTTTCAACTTTCTGAGGCACCTCCATACTGAGTATTTGTGTCGATTTACATTCCACCAACAGTGCACAAAGCTTTCCTTTATCCATGTTCTCACCAACACTTATTTCTTGCTGTTTTGATACTACCCGTTCTGAATGGTGTGAGGTGATATTTCACAGTGGCTCTGATCTGCATTTCCCTGATGATTATTGATATTGAGCACCTTTTTCATGGAGCTGTTGATCATCTACATGTCTTCTTTGAAAAAATGTCTTGTCAGATTTTCTGCCCAATTTCAATTGGATTGCTTGTGGGTTTTGTCTGTTTTTGCTATTGAGTTGTATGAATTCCTTGTATTTTTTGGATATTAACATCTTATCAGATATATCATTTGCTGTTATTTTCTCTCGTTCAGAAGGTTGCCTTTTCATTTGGTGGATGGTTTCCTTCATCATGCAGAAGCTTTTTGGTTTGATATAGTCCCACTTGTTTTTTTTTTTTTTTTTTTCCCTTTTGTTGCTTTGGCTTTTGATGTCAGATTAAAAATCATTGCCATGATCCATGTCAAGGAGCTTACTGCTTATATTTTCTTCTAGGAGTTTTATGGTTTCAGGTCTTATGTTCAAGTCTTTAATCCATTTGGTGTTATTTTTTGCATATGGTATAAGATAAGAGTCCAGTTTGTTCTTTTATGTGTCACTGCCTGGTTTTCTCAGCACCATTTATTGAAGAGAGTGTCCTTTCCTCATTGTATATTCTTGGCTCTTGTGTCATAAATTAATTGGCCATATATATGTGGGTTTATTTCTGGACTCTATTCTGCTCCAGTAATCTCTGTCTGTTTTTATGCCTACACCATACTTTTTTGATTACTATAGCTTTGTAATATGGTTTGAAATCAAGGAGTATGATACCTCCTGCTTTGTTCTCCTTTCTCAAGACTGATTTGGCTATTCAGGGTCTTCTGTGATTCCATACAAATTTAAAGATTGTTCTATTGTTGTGAAAAATACCATCAGAATTATGATGGGCATTTCATTGAATCTGTAGATTGTTTTGGGTAGTATGGGCACTTTAATGGTATTAATTCTTCTAGTCCATGAGCTTGGAATATCTTTCCATTTATTTGTGTCTTCTCCCATTTCTATCATTGTTGTCTTAAGGTTTTCAATACACAGTTCTCTTACTTCCTTGGTTAAATTTACTCCCAGTTATTTTTTATGCAATTTTAAATGGGATCACTTTTTTTACTTTCTCTTTCTGATAGTTCCTTATTAACATAAAGAAATACGGATTTTTGTTTATTGATTTTGTAACCTGTAATTTTACTGAATTTACTTATTAGTTCTAACAGTTTTTTGATGGAGTCTTTAGGGTTTTCTATATGTAATATCATGTCATCTGCAAATAATGACAGCTTTACTTCTTTATTTGCTATTATTAGTAGTAATAATAGTACAGTAAGCAATTTGATATATAAATAGAGAGCAGTTTGATATAAAAGTCTAGAGAGCTAGGCTTGAGGATGAATATTTTGGAACAATGAGAGAATCTGTTGCCATGAGTGGCAGACTTTTTTTTTTACATTCTTCATTTTGATAGGTGGAGTTTATATCCCATCCTCTTGAACTTGTGTAAATGTCTGACTTTTATATTTCCAATAAAATATGGTGGAAGAAACATTGTGTGCCTTCCAATGCTAGGTCAGGAAAGGTGATGTAATTGCTGTCTTAATTAATTTTAACATTTGGACAGAAGTCTTCAGCTGCCATGTGAAGGCTCTGAGGTGCCATGCTCTGAGAAAGGCCTAGATGTTGTTACTATTACTGGTAGGCCCAGACCAGACACCAGATATATGAGTAAAGATTCCATCTTCCAAAATGGATTCCTAGAAACACACAATCTTCCAAAATTGAACCTGGAAGAAATAGAATATCTGAACAGACTAATTACTAGTAATGAAATTGAATCAGTGAACAAAAACTACGAAAAAATAAAAATCCAGGATTACATGTACTTACAAAGCTAATACCTATTCTCCTCAAACTAGTCAAAAAAATAGGAATAGAGGAAAGAATAGAGGAAGGAAGCTTCCAAATACATTCTACAAGGCCAACACTACCCTCATACCAAAACAAGACAAAGACACCACAAAAAAAAAGCTATAGGCCAGTATCCTTGATGAACAATGATGCAAAAATCCTCAACAAAATATTAGCAAACTGCATTCAACAATAAATTAAAAAGATCATCACTACCATCAAGTGGGATTTATTCTAGGGATGCAAGGATGGTTCAATATTCACAAATCAATCAACGTGACACACCACATAAAAACAAAGGCTAAAAATCCTTAATCATCTCAATAGATTCAGAAAAAGCATTTGACAAACTTCAACATCCATTCATGATAAAAAAAAAACCAAACACCTCAACAAAGTGGTCTTAGTTAGAGTGAACATACCTCTACATAATAAAGGCCATCATGAAACACCCACAGCTGATATCATCCTTTATGGGGAAAAACTGAACTTTTCTCCCAAGGTCAGGAACAAGACAAGGATGTTCACTCTCACCACTCTATTCAACATAGTACTGGAAGTCCCAGCCACAGGATTCAGACTAACAAAAGAAATAAGAGACATCTATAATGGTAAAGAAGAAGTTAAAATGTCACTATTTGCAGATGACTGTGATACTATACATAGAAGACTTAAAGACTTCATCAAAAACCTGTTGGAGCTAATAGGTGAATTCAGTAAATCTGCAGGATACAAAATTAATACAGAGAAATTGGTAGTATTTCTATACACTAATAACAAAGTAGCAGAAGAAGAAATTAAGAAAACAATTCCATTTAAAGTACACAAAAATTATAGGTGAAAAGACCTGTACTCTGAAAATCATAAAACAGTGATGGAAGAAATTGAAGATGACACAAACAAGTAGAAAGATATTCCATGCTATGGGTTCAACAATCCATACTGTTGAAATGTCCATAGTACCCAAAACAACTATGGATTCAACAAAATCCCTATCAAAACACCAACAGCATTTTTCACAGAACTATAACAAACAATACTAAAATTTGTATGGAACCACAGAAAAATCTGAATAGCCAATCTTGAGAAAGAGAAACAAAACTGGAGATACTGCAATTCAAGATTTCAAGATATAATACAAAGCTGTAGTAATCAAAACAGTATAGTACTGACACAAAAGCAGACACATAGGTCAATGGAACAGAGTAGAGAGCCCATAAATAAACCCACACTTAAATGGTCAGTTGATCTATGACAAAGGGGGCAAGAATATACAATGAAAGAAAGCTACTTGAAGAAGAATAAAATTGGATCACTTTCTAACACCATACACAAAAACAAACTAAAAAGGGAATAAAGACCTAAATATGGTGAGATCTGAAACCATAAAAATCCTAGAAGAGAACACAGGCAGTCATTTCTCTGTCATTGGCCATAGCAACATTTTTCTAGATATATCTCTTAAGGCAAAGGAAGAAAAAGTCCAAATAAACTATGGGACTACATCAAGCCAAAAAGCTTCTGCACAGCAAAGGAAAACATCAACAAAACAAAAAGGCAACCTACTGAATAGAAGATATTTTCACATGATATATCTGATATGGAGTTACCACATGCAACTCAACACACACATACACACCCTCACAAATAATTTGATTAAAAAAATGAGCAGAAGACCTGAATGGACATTTTCCCAAAGTAGACATGAAGATGGCCAACAGACATATGAAAGGATGCTCAACATCACTGATCACCAGGGAAATTCAAATCAAAACCAAAACAAGGTATCACATTATACCTGTCAGAATGGTTAAAATAAAAAAAGACAAGAAATAAAGTGACGTGAGGGTGCGGAGAAAAAAGAACCCTTGTGTCCTGTTGGTGGGAACATAAACTGGTACAGCCACTGTGGAAAACACTATGGAGGCTCCTCAAAAAACTAAAAATAGCTATACCATATAGTCCAATCATTTTACTACTAGATATTTACCCAAAGAAAACAAAAACACTGATTTGAAGAACTATATGCACCTCTATGTTTATTGCATTATTTACAAGAGCCAAGATATAGAAGTCACTTAAGTGTCCACTGATAGACAAATGGATAAGAAAAAAAACCCTGTGTGTGTGTGTGTGTACACCCACACCCACACACACCACACAGGCATATGCACACAATGGAGTATTATGCAGCCATAAAAAAGGATGAGATAATGCCATTTCCAGCATGGATGGACCTAAAAGATATCATTCTAAGTGAAATAAGTCAGATTGTGTAAGACAAACACTGTATGATTTCCCTATGTGGAATCTAAAAGAACCAAATGAATAGGTTAACAAACAAAAAGTAGAATCAGACCTACACACATAGAAAATAATGACTGCCCCGAGGGTTGGAGGAAAGGAGGAAGGGAGGGAGGAAGGATAAAATAGCTGAAGGGAAGCAGTAAATACAGGCTTCCAGTTATGGAATGAATAAGCCAGAGGAATAAAAGGCGTGGCATAAGGAATATAGCCAATGATTTTGTAAATGATGAATTAGGACAGATGGTAGCTGTACTTGTAGAGAGCCAACCAGAATGTATAAAGAAGTTGAAACACTATGTTGTACATCTGAAACTAATGTAACATTGTGTGTCAACTATGCTCAAATTAGAAGAATAATTTTTTTTAAGATTTTATTTATTTCTTTGACAGAGAGAGAGATCACAAGTAGGCAGAGAGGGAGGCAGAGAGAGAGGAAGGGAAGCAGGCTCCCCACTGAGCAGAGAGCCCGATGTGGGGCTTGATCCCAGGACCCTGGGATCATGACCTGAGCCGAAGGCAGAGGTAGAAGATTTTTAAAAAGATTCCAGTCCCCAGTCTTTATGTCACCCCAGCCTCCAAGTCCTCCCAGCTTGGGCTATGGACATTGTGGAGCACAGAGGAGTTATCCTCACTTCTATACTTTCAAAATTGTTGACCACAGAGTCTGTGATAACCATATTACAATGGTTGTTTTATTAGCTGATATGGGATGGTATCACCCAAGGAAATTAGGGGTGTGAAGCAACACTAAGATGATTGATGATTAAACTTAGAGGCACTGCAGAAACAACAACAGTTCAAGGGCAGGAGTAGAAGAAGAGGGTTTTCCTCTTATAAAACATTTAAAGAAACTACTTAAAGATGACATGGAAGACACATGAAAAAATTCAAGGAGAGATGGCAAATATCACAGGGTGGTAGAGAGCGGAGCTATGGTCAGTGCTGTTAGATCTGGTAAGTGTGACTTTCTGGGTCTCAGAGGAGGGCCAGAAATGGTGAGATGGAGGCAGATGCATGGTTTGAAGAAAATAGGAGGAGGGTATGAACATAGACTATCTTTGCAAGGAATTGGTAAATGAAAGGAAAGGGGAGAGCTAGGGTGTCATGGAGAGAATGCAGGCTGAGAGAAAGAACTTTATTATTTTTTTTAAATGGGGAGCTTACTGATGTTTGCTGAAGTCAGAAGGTAGATTTGGAAGAACTGAGGGAGAAGGATGCAGATGAAGCTCCACTGGGGGATTGACACAAGAGGTGGAGGTTTAAGTCTTGAAGAGGACAGACCCCTTTTCTTCTGAGAGTAGATGGCGTTCCCATAAACTGAGGCGTGTGAGCAGTCCAACTGATGATCTAGTTGTCTTCAATTTAGATGCTGCTTGAGTGTTTTAGGCACTCAGTACCTTCATGTCTTGATGGTGGTAAGTGTTCTGAGTTTCCCTCCTTGCCAAAAATCTCTCCCATTCTCTCTACCTCACAGACTACTGCCAGATTGAAATACTGTACTGTATGGTGGCTAACATAACATAATAAAAAAAAAATAAAACCACAATGAGAAAAATATCTTTATACATGGGACCAATAAAAAGAGAAGCTGGGTTAAAATGTAACAAATAAAGGATGTTATGAATTTAAGTTGCGTAAGTACAAATAAACATGTAAAAAAGAAATTCTGTCACTCTCTTGGTTGGGAACCTACAACAGCACTTTTTATCCGTAGCTTAGAGGCCAATTCTGCTGATGAAGGGCTTAGAGGGCCTTTTGTCCTGTGATGTGTGTGTGTGTGTGTGTGTGTGTGTGATTGTATTCAGATTTGGTTTCCTCATCATACAGCGGTCACTGCAGAGCCTGGCCAAGTGAGCTCTGACTCCCCTTCCCATCTTAAGTTCCTTCATTTCAATGTTTTTCATTTTTTTTTGTTCCTTTCTTCTCTCTTCTCTTCCTTTCCTACCTCTTTTCCTTTCTGCCTGTCTTTAATGGAAGAGTACGTCTTTGTTTACATCTGAGATCACCTTAGACAGTGGTTCTGCATTTTGATGATCATTAAAAGAGCCTCAGTGCTTATTAGAAATGCAAATTCTGGATTCCACTAAGGAGATACTTGAATTCAGTTTCTGGGGTCAAATCCATTGTGGGTGGTCTATGAACCACACATTTAGAAAAAGTAATTAAATACATATATGTGCTGTTCTTCCTTTCTGGAATGTTCTCTTTTCTCTATCACACCCTACTCCCTTTTCACGTTTTCTGGAAAGACATGCTTGACCACCTGCCTCTACATCAAAGTTTGTTTTTATTTAATTCTTCTTTCTAGTCAATATATCACAATTTTAAACTGAGCTATTCTCCAGTTTAACTGAACACCTGGCAATGTAGTGGGTGCTGGGAATACACAAAGCAGCAGGGCATGATCGGAACTTTGAGAGGCACGTCATCTCACAAGGATGATGTTCTCATGGAGCTATTTTTGCATGGCCAACCCGATGATGGGCTTCTCTAGCTCACGGGCTATACTTATTTAGAATCTACCACAACTGCCATCCAGTGCTGGGCACTGAGGAGGTGATCAGTAATTATTGGTGGGTAGAAACAGGTTTTGGTCTTGAGATCCACTAGTTGGGGAAGCTTGCCCTTCCTTGTAAATTCTTTCCTCCAAGTAGTCCTCCCAGAAGTATCTTCCTTGACAACTGCCATTATGTCCATTGTTTCCAGTTTCCTCTCCCCCAGCTTCACCTTGCTGTTGCTGTATTTGCCTGTACTTGCTGGTTTGGCTGTGCAAAGTGACGCATCCAAGGACCTGGGCAGTCAGCCAGGACTCCCAAGCCCTTCCATGCATTGTGTCTGTCTTCCTTTTTGGTAGGAATCCATGTGATTTTCATGCTTTGGAGGATTTGGGCCCTTGTGAAATCTCTTCTGGGTAATTAGCCACATGAATTCCATGCTTTGTGTCTGCCTTCAGTGTTGGCAGGAGGCTATATTGTTTTGTTCCCACGTCGTCAAACTCCTCGGGACGAGGTGATGGTTCAGCTCAAGTTCGTTTGGTATTCCCCTTTGAAATGTCACTGAGTTTTCCCACTGTTTGCACTGAATTAACTAATAATAATCAAGGGAATCATTACTATGCTGGAAACATGAACTGAGGCAGTGTGGGCTGAGCATCAGATAAAGGCCTCTCTCCTGGGTGCCCACCCCTGCTACTGCTGGTGGCTGCCATTTTAGTGCTAGTACGTTTACATGGAGACAGAGTGTATTGTTAGGGAGGGGAGATCTTAACATGTTTTCCCATCGAAGCAGCTTAGCGTGGGCATTTTCATCCTTACTGGATTGCCTTCTGGGTGGACTTCAAACTGAATGAGGGCAAGTTGCTTCCTGCCACTGGCAGGCTGAGTAAGATGCTTCTTTCTTTGTGCACTAATTACCTGTTTCTGATTCTGGGAAAATAAACTTGATCAGAAGATCTATCCTGATGTGTCAGGCACTGTGCTGAACATTTAACATGCTAATTATTTCTGTTCTTTTCTTTTTTTTATTGTAAAGACACTTTTTTTATTGTAAAGACATTTTTTAAATTTCTTTTCAGCGTAACAGAATTCTTGTTTATGCACCACACCCAGTGCTCCATGCAATACGTGCCCTCCATTATATCCACCACCTGGCTCCCCTAGCCTCCCACCCCCCGCCCCTTCAAAAGCCTCAGATTGTTTTTCAGAGTCCATAGTCTCTCATGGTTCATCTCCCCTTCCAATTTCCCTCAACTCCCTTCTCCTCTCCATCTCCCCATGTCCTCCATGTTATTTGTTATGCTCCATAAATAAGTGAAACCATATGATAAATTGACTCTCTCTGCTTGACTTATTTCACTCAGCATAATCTCTTCCAGTCCCATCCATGTTGCTACAAAAGTTGGGTATTCATCCTTTCCAATGGAGGCATAATACTCCATAGTGTATATGGACCACATCTTCCTTATCCATTCATCTGTTGAAGGGCATCTTGGTTCTTTTCACAGTTTGGTGACTGTGGCCATTGCTGCTATAAACATTGGGGTACAGATGGCCCTTCTTTTCACTACTTCTGTATCTTTGGGATAAATACCCAGTACTGCAATTGCAGGGTCATAGGGAAGCTCTATTTTTAATTTCTTGAGGAATCTCCACACTGTTCTCCAAAGTGGCTGCACCAACTTGCATTCCCACCAACAGTGTAAGAGGGTTCCCCTTTCTCCACATCCTCTCCACCACATGTTGTTTCCTGTCTTGCTAATTTTGGCCATTCTAACTGGTGTGAGGTGGTATCTCAATGTGGTTTTAATTTGAATCTCCCTGATGGCTAGTGATGATGAAAAATTTTTTCATGTGTCTGATAGCCATTTGTATGTCTTCATTGGAGAAGTGTCTGTTCATGTCTTCTGCCCATTTTTTGACATGATTATCTGTTTTGTGTGTATTGAGTTTGAGGAGTTCTTTATAGATCCTGGATATCAGCCTTTTGTCTGTACTGTCATTTGCAAATATCTTCTCCCATTCCGTGGGTTATTATTTCTAATTTGTAAAGCAACCCTGCAAAATAGATATTATTATCCTAGGCTGTCAACTCTGTGAGATGATAAGGAATTTGCCTGAGACCTTACATCCAGTAAGCAGCAGAACTGGATTCAAACCTAGACTGCCCTCTTTCTGCCTCTCCCTGATTCTTCTGCTGCTCCATGTTGCCTTTTAAGGCACATCTGCTGAGGTTTATTGACCCCGGAGCACTTCTGACAACCTCTGTAGACTGTCTGAGGTCACTGAAAGGCCAGCAGCTCTGTTCACACTGAAGTTTCGTTTTCCATGGGGACTTAGGTAGCGTCACAAAACATGGCAGAAATTGACTCCCCAGAAAGCTGAAGTCGCTCACTGCAGCCTGTTAGTGCTACTTTCAGGATCCTAGAAATTCCTGCTTAAATGTGTCTCAGGAAATCAGACTCCTCATTTCCAGTTGAATGGTATTTTACTTGATAGGGTTAACTGCCCTCAGTTTCTCTGTAGATGTACCTTCACATGTTTAATGATGCTGGAGAGCAATCAGAAGGGCCAGGATGCATAGTTACAATAAAAACACATCTGAGCCCATTTTTGAGTAACAGAGAACATGTGTTTTGGGGCTTTTCTATTTGGAGTCAGTTTATCATCACTATAAAAGCATTTCAGATGAGAATGGAGTCAGTGGAAACCCTGGGGACTGTACAGCGAGCTCTAGATTGGGATGGCTGAATGCCTGGCCTGGGTTTAGTCACTCAGGAGGTTTGAAGTGAAGCATTAATGCTAGAATGTAATCTATCACAGACGCCTTGGCCATCTCCTTGAGCATTTCCACCTGTTTCACCACTGGGAGTCATGGCTGGTCTCCTAACAAATAAAACGTGTGTGTTCTGTACTCGACATGTCAATTAAGTCAGGAGAGATCTGGGTCCCCTAATGGTGTCTGGGTGTTTGTTTTTTTTTAAATTATTGAACTTAAGATGAGAAATAGGGATAAATAACTAATGAGTAATTTAAATAGTGCATATTTAAATTATATGGAAAATATTATCCTAATCTAAAGTAATGAGCTTAGACACATTGTAGAGTAGAGGAAAATTAGTACTTCTGTCCTATTTTCCCCAGTTTTCTGGCGACGCCAGGAAGGAAATGGACATTGTGGGTTCTGAGTCCTGGCCCAAGTGATAATGGTGATAATGGAGGGAAAGTCTTCACTCTACAGCAAAGCCATCTGTGAGGAAAATACACTTGCTGTTCCCCTAGAATAATGAAATCACTAAGTTTAAGACATACACTTGGATGTTCATGGTACAAATTAAAATCAAACTCAATGAAGTTTCTGGGCCTAGGTTTTTGTTAAAAATCATTCATCTCTTTGGATCCTGTTATACCACAATATTCTGGATTTTCTCTGACATGTATCACTGGATGCTCCTTCTTAGTTCTTTCAAAAGGCCCCTTTACAACTGCCCCTTAAATGTCAGTGGTTCTTAGGCTCATGCAATGTTTTGGAATCTCATTAAGTGTTTTCATTAAAACCCACAGCTTTTTCTGCTTAAAAATTAAGGCCTGCCTCCCCCAATCAAAATTTATATCTGATCACTATCATTTTCATTTTTGTGGACGTGAGGTCCAAATATCGAAGTGTCTATTCAACTCTTTTTCTCAGAGAAACTCAAACTCAACTTGTGCAAACCCCAAATCTTCTGCTCCTGTCCCTTCCTCCCTCCTCTGCTGTGTGAAGGGGAGCACCATCCCCAGGGTAGTTACTTGAGGCTCAGATCCGAGTGTTGTCTTCCACTCCTGCCCTCAGCTACCCCCCTAATGCATGACTGCTCACCAGTCTCATGGATTGCTTCAGCACGTTGCTAGATCTGGTATCAAAACCCCTGTCCCTAGGTCTGTTCCTTCAGGGTCCCATCTCACATTCTTCCTGGGATGACTAGAAAACTCTCCTCACTTCTTTCCTTGTCCTTGGTTTCATGACCTCCAGTTCATCCTGCAGACTGCTGCTGAAGTGATCTTTTCTAAAATCTAAGAGTAATCATGTCCCTTATTTAGCTGTTTAAAATTCTTCAAGGACTCTCCAGTAGCTTCCAGAATAAATGTCAACTCCTTAGCTTAGCCACAGGGCCTAGCTACTCTGCCTTAAACCAGATATCTGGCCTCGACTTCCATATTCCTGACCAGACACCATTTTTTTCCAGCCAAGTAACACTTCTTATGGCCAACAGAACTCACCGAACTGCTTAGTGTTGATGAGTCTTTGACAGTGTTGCTTCTTTGGCCTAGAATTCATCTCTTCATTCATATGCTAAGTAATTTATTCAACAAATATTTGTCGAGTATTCAATCTGTACCAGACACCATGACACTGTGACACAGCAGTGATGAACATGAACACGACAGACAAAGGTCCTGCTCTAATGAAACTCACATTCTCCTTGGAAAAGACAGTGTAAAGCAGACAATGAATTGCAGATGATTTTGGAGGTTATGAAGGCCATGAACCAAAGTAATGAGATAGCAAATACTAGAAGGTGTATATGAATGTGTGGGACTTCTTTAGATGGGGTTCTCTGGGAAGGCTCTCCTGAGGAGGGCTATTTGAAAAAAGATCTCTGCTGGGCAGAAACAGTCATCAGGTCTGGGGACAGCATGTGTAAAGGACCTGAGTCAAGAATGCCCTGGGCATTTTCAAGGGATAGTAAGAAGCCCAGTGTGGCTATAGTTCAGACATTCTGGAGAGAGTTGCAAGTTTTTATTTTATTTTATTTAAAAATTTTTTTAAAGATTTTTATTTATTCATTTGAGAGAGGAGAGAAAGCACAAGCAGGGGGAGGGGCAGAGAGAGAGGGAGAAGCAGACTTAATCGGTTTTCATTTCCCATGTCTGATACAATGTTTGACCCATAGTAGGTGCTAATAAATGTTGAATACACAGCTTCAGCAGAAATTTAATGTTCCTTCTTCACCTTTCTTTACAAGAGAGTCAGAGAGTATAAGAGATTCCAAATCTTCCTTGCCATCAAAAGTTGACTCACTATCAAATAGTTGACTATATATATATATGTGTATATATATACACATATATATATATATGAATGTTGGAGAAAATGTGGAGAAACTGGAACCACTGTGCACATGGTGAGAAGGTCTAAGATGGTGCAGCCTTTTTGGAAAGTAGTATGGTAGTTCCTCCAAAAATTAAAAATAGAACTACTATATGATCCAAAAATCTGCCTTCTGAATATATGTCTAAAATCAACAAAATCAGGATCTCAGGGAGCTACATGCACTTCCATGTTCACTGCAGGGTTATTTGTAATAGCCTAGTTATGGAAACAATCTGAATGTCCATTGGCAGCTGAATGGATAAAGAAAATGTGGTATATACATGCAACAAAACATTATTTAGCCTTTAAAAAGAAGGAAATCCTGCCATATGTTACAACTTGGATGAACCTGGAGGACAGGATGCTAAGTGAACTAAACCAGTAATAGAAGGACAAATACTGCATAATTCCATTTATATGAGGTATTGAAAATAATCAAACTCATAGAAACAGAGTAGAATGGTTATTGCCAGGGGCTGTGGGGAGGAAGAAATGAGGTACTGTTCTTCAATGGATATAAAACTTTAGTTTTACAAGATGGATAAGTTCTAGGGATCTGCTATTCAACAGGTGATTTAACAATGATGTTGGCTTAAAAGTCTGTTAAGAGGGTGGATTTCATTCTAAGAGTTCTTACCACAATTTAAAAAAAAAAGTAAACTTAAATCATGGAAGAGATTGGATCCAGAATTCACATATAACTATTCAGCTTACAGAATATGTCCAGTGACGCAACTAGAATTCTTTCATGTTTTGATAAACTCATGACTGTGAGACTCAGTTGGAATTTGTATTCCTCTCTGAAGGTTTTCTAAATTCCGGCAGTCATGGAGTGATAGCTTCTTGGCACTGATTGCCTGAAAATCACCTGGGGACAGGAAGCTGGTGTGTGTTTTCAGTTCTTGGGATAGTGAAAGTTAGCAATGTTCTTGGATCATCTCTCTTCTCAGAAAATTGGAAAAGGTAGATATGAATTATACATTTCTTTAGATGCAAAAATGAATGCCCATGAAGAGGTTATGGACTTTGAGGGGTTTTCTACCATTGGTTATGGATTTTGCTGTTGTGTGCATATGTTCTAATCTAGTTTCCCTATAACTAGGGACCTGCATCCTTTTGGTGTTCAGCTAGTCTCTGCTGTGGTCTGAGAGCATGAAATGAGTTGAAGCCTGCTTCTTAATATGGCAGTTGAATTCTTTGATTTGCATTTTTAAAATTTCCATTCTTCAGGTAGAAAATTAACCTGCTACAGGTTACAAAATTCCTAAAAATTAAACTGTGAAAGGATTTAAAATCTATTTTGAGATCTCAGATATCTTGAAAAATGTTAGTTATGTATTTCTTAAGATAGTATGCTGCCTAAAAATATAAGCAAAATAGTTTGAACGTTATGCTAGTTGGCAAGTAAAACATAAATAATAAATTGTACATTTATCTGGCAGTATGATATTTAAAAGAAGCCAAGATTAGAAAGAAAAATTTGTATCTATGGGTGTCAGGGAGAAATGACTATAAAGACTGCCTGCCATTCAGGTGCCATGTGTGACTCTATCTAGTGGAGAAATGCTCCTTTGTCCTAGGAAAATGCTCTGTTATCTCTTCCACTCATGGGTTAAATTTAGCCCCCTGCCCCAACTTACAACGTCCTTTGAATAACACAGGGCCTCCTTGGGAGCAAGATATCTTTTCAGTTAAATATTTTTTAAAGGTGGATGAGATGGTGATTGACTCAAGAGGTTGGTGGGAGGCCTACCAGGCATTCCTAGAATTGCAGGCATGTCCAATTTCATTTTACAAAACAGTTTAAAAATAGAAGACAAAGAATTAGTCTGTCTAGGAGCTTTAATATTGCCTGCTCATCCAGCTGTGATGTAGAAGCCAGAGACGTGTCTACCAAGACATTTAGAGTCCTCAGGGGTAGGTCTTCTTATGAGTCTTTTGCTGAGGCCCTCAAATTAGAGAAGCTGTGTTTTTGACAGAAGTGTCTAGAGAGTCTGAAGATATTTACGTTGTTATACCCAGTTAGGAAATTCAAGTTCAATTGATTACTGCAGTTTTAAACAAATTATCACGAACAGGGGAACTTCTTTTATTGATGTTAGGTTTCTTACCATCTTCTATTATGGTTTTAATGGGTTTTAATGGGTCTCTCAGGATTAGGACAGAGGTTTTAATTTATTTAAAGAAGATCATGGGATTACTTCTAGAGACACCGTGCAAGAAAGCACGGTGGAACACATGAGAGATAGTCCTGGGGAGGTAGAGGAGAATTGGGGAATTCAAGGGAAGTTGGAGGGCCTATAGAACTGTCAGGGCAGAGCCAGTTTTGTAGACTGCAGTCTTTAATTGTGACCTTCTTTTTAATCCCAGTCTAGAATGACCTGGGAATGAGATTTCATTACTCTAGGCCAGATATTCTGCTTAAATTTTGATGTGTTGAAATGTTAGTTGTTTAGAGGAAACCAATGAATAACCAAGAAAGGAAAATTATAAAGCACTCCCTTCTTTTTTGTTTTTTTTTTTAAAGATTATTTATTTATTTATATGACAGATAGAGATCACAAGTATGCAGAGAGGCAGGCAGAGACAGAGAGGAGGAAGCAGGCTCCCCGCCCAGCAGAGAGCCCGATGTGGGGCTTGATCCCAGGACTCTGAGATCATGACCTGAGCCGAAGGCAGAGGCTTAACCCACTGAGCCACCCAGGGGCCCCTCTTTTCTGTTTTTTTTTTTTCCATCTTTCTTCTAGTCATATTAAGATTTTTTAAAAATTCCCTTAATTTAAGATTTCCAGCTTAATTTTTCATGAAGAGAACGTTTTGTAAAAGTAACCATTCCATTTACATTCTTCCCACAAATGTAAAAAAAAAATAAGCGAGGATGAGTTTTACTGAAGCCCTACAGGCCGGGGCCAAGGATGGATCCTTACAAATCCACGATGGCTGGTAACTCTGGAAATTGAGCATCACTATTTTCCATCCTGTCATTTACTCCTCAGTGGCTCAGCTCCATGTTGGTCATTACAATCAAACGTCATCTCCGAGTTTGGCAAACAGCTGCCCTATTTGGTTGAGGGCTAAAGCCTGTTCTGGCAAAGATGGATCTACTCACTTCAGATGAGAAAGTTTAGATAGAAGCGGAGTGGCTATCTGTCAAAGCTGCGGGAATCAGAATGAAGGCTGCAGTACGTGTACCTTGTGACCTGGACCCCGGAGTGCAGATGAAACCTATGGACTCAGAGCCTATGTGCTAGAGGATCAAACCTGAAGCTCTCAAGCCAGCAAAATCCAATCATGGGACAATTGCACAGCCTTGGATCTAGCTATGTCGCATCATATCCCCTGAAAATCCTTACATGTGGTAAAGGTCAGTTATGTCTCAGTTCTTGTACCAGAGGTTATATTAGCCTGGACCCTCACAAAATTCCCTGTCCATGTGTCATAGAAATAGTAATTTAGTATCACTACTAGAAACATTCTGGATAATACTGTACTGGATTAATCCTCATGTAACCATTATGAATCTACCAGCTTCTCGCTTATGTGTTTGATAAACTTTGTGTGTCTAACATTGCGTAATGACAGATAAAAATTAAATAAGAAGTGACATTCTCTGACCTTGAGAAGACAAGATGTGCTTGTATAAAATAACCTGTGGGGAACACACAGATGGAATGAGGGTTAGCGGTTTCAAAAGTTAAAGACAATTCTGAAAAAAAATTGCAGGGGTGAGAAATAGGGCAGGATACTTGAATGTCCTGCACAAAACGAAGGAAATGTTTCATCTTTGTTGGCAAAGAGGATTTAGCTTTGTAGTCTGGTAAACATTAGAAAAACTACGTAGGTAGAAAGAGCAGGTAAAGGAAGAGGCAATGAGAAGCTTGGATAATGGTTGTAGTAGTAGCGGGAAGTAGGGGAAAGACTGAGTAAAGATAAGATTGGCCTTAAGTGTTCTTGTTAAGGTTGTTGGAAGGAAACGTTGACTAGGTTGGATGGCTCCATCTGATGGAGGTTCTTAAACATCTGGCAAGGGCCTTTGGGTTGTCATTCCCTCATTTGCTCATTCATTTATTTATCAAATGTTTATGTGTTTGGCACTGGACTAGACATTGGGGATGAACAAGACTGATGCCTGAAGGAATTCCCATTAGGGAAAAGACACACATGAATAGCCGGACAACATAATGGTTCTAAAGAGGTCTGTAGAAAGTAGCCTGGTAACAGAGCAGAAGGATTAATTTTGCCTGGAATAGAGGCAAGGCTAAAAAAACTTTGGGGAAGTGTATGTTCTTAAGCAGATGGAACTGATGGAAAAAAATCTGAAGCAGATGAAACTGACGGAGCAGGCTGTAAGACGCTCTTGTGGAACAATCCAGACACAATGAGAAGAGCATCTGTGCAGTAACAAAAACTGCAATGGGCACCAAGGAACAAGGAGGGAAGCAGAAGTCCTTTAAAGATGGAACGAAGCTTGGGTGTGCAGTAGACCAAGGTTTGGGCTGCTGGAAGAAAGGCAGTGACACAGAGCAGCTTGGTGCTTACCATGAGAGCTGCTGGCTGACGTCGGAGTCCCTGTGAGGAGCACCACACTATGTGAGAAGATGGCTGGACTCTCACCCAAGTTCCCATTTATGAGACAGTATTCTTGGTCACTCTCTTTGTTGGTCCAGTAATACCTCACGCACTTTTTTTGTGCTTCTGAATCTATGACTATCTCCCTCCCGTCCTCTTCCACCCCGGAGTGCCCTTATTCTCCTGGAGAAATCTTATTCATCCTTCACATGTCACTTCTCTTGTACCCTGAGGAATTACTCCTGAAAGTAAATACCTCCACTTTGTATGTAACTCAACTTTGGCCCTTATCTTCTCATATTTCCTCATTTACATGCAGATTTCCTCTATAAATCATTCATTCCTTAAGGACAGGGATTGTGTCTTATTTATAGCAAAAGCAAGATTGAGCCTAGTCTTGGCTTTGAATCCCTGCTTTACTGCTTATTAGCTCTGTGAACATGGTTAATCTCTCTTTACCCATGTTCTTCATTTACAAAATAGGACAAATAATATCTATTTAATAAGGTTACTAGTTAAAAAACAAGATAATACATGTAAAACATCTGTCAGAGTGATTTGTTCATAAAGATTCTATAAACATTCTTTTTCTTCCTCCATTCTCATCGTTCATATTCACAATGCTTAGCATCGTGCTGGCCACATAGTAGGAACTCAATAACTGTGGTTGAATATACACACTTTAAAATTTACTGAGTGCATATCACATTCCAGGCACGGTTATAAGCACTGTGGATATATATGAACTCATTTGGTACTCTCCATAATACCACAAAAACATCATTAATATCCTCATTTTACTTATGAGGAGGCCAGGACACAATAAGGTAAATGCTAATTCAGGGGAGCCCTGAGTATATGGAATCCTGAAGTCCATGCTCTTGTCTTAACATTTTTTTCTACTCATTGATTCTATGTAGTTAACATATGATGTGGAACCTTCTGGCAATTCTCTGCTGGTGATGATCTGGCCCATTCAGAGAGCTCCAAACAGCAGGGTTGCCATATGTCTTGAATAAATCCATTTCTAGTATGCTTCTGCAGAGACTTTGAATACTTTTAAATTCTTCAGAAATTAGTTCCCATAAGAAGGAAGAGCCAGTTTTTTTTTTTGTTTGTTTGTTTTTTGTGTTTTTTTCTTTTTTGTCGAAACTCCTCCACTAGTATGGACATCCATTCAAATTAGTCTGTGAGGTAATTAAGTAAGATATTCATCTGAGCCCCACTCAGATGTCAAGCTGTAGAGTTATAAGACATGGGAGATGCCCCTTGGGAAATAACTACTGCCCTCACCACACAAGTACCATTTTGTGAGCATCTATCTGGCAGCCCTAGGAGTAAGTTACAGCTTACTGCTATATATTTTTTGTATGTATATATTTTTTTATGTTTATATTATTTTATGTTTATATTTTTTGTATGTATATTTTTTATGTTTATATTATTTTATGTTTATATTATTTTTGTATGTATATTTTTGTAGCTGAAAACTGAAGCTCATAGACGTAACTAATCTGCCCAAGGTCATAGAGCCAGCATGTTTGCACTCAGGCTTTCCCAATTCAGGTTTTACTTGGGGGAAACAAGACCAGCATAATTAGAGAAGTTGGTGATGGCTCCAGAGTGGTCTGTCCTTGGCTTGTCTCAAGAGGAAAGAATCAAATGTGTATGATCAGTGCCTCCCAGGGTAGAGTCTTCACTACCTGTGTGGCATTCAGGAGACCCTCCTGTTATTTCAAGCTAGCAGCAGTGCAGAAGAGGAGAAAAAAAAGCAAAAGACACAATGCAGGATGTCTTGGGTTTGAGGCTGCCTTTCCCACTCATGTCACCTAACTCCTTGATGTATTACAACACTAAGAATAATAATGACACTCACCTCAAAGCATTGTTGGGAAGATGACATTTTGATGGTACTTTACTAAGTTAAGTTGCTTATAAGGACATCTATTTTTCTGCCCAGCTTCTATGAGACAGAGAGAGGCATTTACTTATTGGTGGGAACGTAAATAGAAACAACACATAGACATGAAGCCGGAGACTCCTGAAGAAACCAAGAGGGAGCCATGAGGAAGAGGAGCCAAAAGGCTGAGAAGAAAAGGTGTGGGCTGTTTATTACCAGAATGGTGGGAATTGCCACCATTTTTATCCCTGAGGGGCAAGAAGGTAACCCAGTGTATTACTTTCTTATTGCTGAATAACAATGACCACAAACTTAGTGGCTTAAGACAAACAAATTTACTATTTCACAATTTCTGTAGGTCAGAAGTCCGGACATGACTTAACTTGGTCCTCTGCTCAAGGCCAACAGAGGGGATCTCATTCCACTTTTCTACTGTGGTGTCTTCTAGAATAATGTTATCAAGGAGCGACTACCCTACCATACTCACAGTCTCTCCACATTCAAGGGGAGGGGTTATACAAGGTGTGTATACCAGTGGTGTTAATCTTGGGAACCATCTTAGAATTCTGCCTGACACACCCAGGGACCTGAATCTTCAGTTCTTGAGCTCTATTTTAGCTTCCCGGGCTCTTTGCCCATTTCTTAGCTCCCTCATTGCTAAATGCTGTTAATTCCTTGAATGAATCAAAAAACTCTATTTAATACACATTAAGAGGGAAAGATGAGAAAAACTATCTTTTCTGATCTGAGAAGTGAACAATTTCTAGTGAAAAGGAAAAAAAAAACTATGTTTCAGACATTTTCTTTTAGTTATTCCTGATAAGTATATTAGCACTGAATTTTGATTTGAGTAAAAGTGTCATTACATGGCCTAAAAACTATAGTTTCCCTAAAGTCAGACTTTTTTCTTTAAGAAAAATAGAAAGTTTCAAAATCAATTCATTTTCTGACTAGTATTAGATGGAAGAATATTTTTCTATAATAAATTTCTCCTTAACATTAGTTAATAAGATTACAATAGTTTTCTCTTTTTCCTCACTCACTATGTAATTTTTCAATTTGTGGGGAAGCCAGATGATGAATTTCTTTGTAGGAGATGAAGCATTTATATACATATTTTCTCAGAAGAGGCCCCCATAGACAATACTACTTACAAGTGATGAAATGCTATAACCTTATGACATCTAATTTTGGTTGTATTTTAGTGTATTGACTGATGGAATCTAATTTCCTTTTTACTTTATTTAAACCCATCTTATGGTTCAAAAAGCTTAAAACTGAGCAAACATGATGAATAAGACTAAAGTGCACGAAGTACACATTCCTTTCCAAACTGGAAAGTACATACATTCCTTTTCTCCCTTAGTTGGCTAGCTAAGCACAGACTGGACTTGTGATTAAGTCAAGAATAAAGTCATAAACTCCAAGTATGCAGTATTAAAAAATCAATTGATATATGTTTTTTTTGCACTTTGCACTTAGATAAGATTCCTTGGGAAGTCAGTAGTGATGCTAAGCGTGGAAATGACTGGCTCTGTTCCCTGGTTAGGGTCTCCTTGGAACCCTTCTTCCCTGTTGGCCTTTAATGTGCTGCAGGAAGGAGTCAACCAGATGGGAATGCCAGCAGGCCTCTGGCATTTGGGAGAACGCGGAACGGGATAGGCTCCAAGTTTTCCAGTGTTGTTGATGTTGCAGTGGGTTTGGGTCTCTTTCCCGCAGATGCTGACTCTCAGCGCCATAGGACCAATCCGCCCAGTTTGCTCTTTTGTGGTTTCTTTCAGCCTGCAGGCGGTACAGATACAGGAGACAAGAGCACATCTGCTTCTGTTTTCCTCCTAGTGGGACAGTGGTCTTAGGTGGCATATTTGCACATCGGGTAGGCCCATAGGATTTCTGGGAAGAAGGAGCCTCGGAGCCAGATGTGAGCACTTCTGACCCTATAAGCCTGGCTTTGCTCCTTCAGGTCTCCCTGGTCACCAGCAGCTCTGCCTCCTTGTGGGTCACCAAGGGCACTGAATAGACTTTCTATTCCTGGGGGCCCCTCATGCTCACGTTCAGTCAAGAACATCCCATACAAAACTCCTGGGTCCCAAACCTATAGTTCTTGGTGACACATCTCTTTCCATTACCATGTAACACCATTTGCCTTTTAGCATGTACACTATGACGGAGTGGCCAGACAGTTGTCTACTCAAACTCCTCCCCTAACTTTTAATTTTTCATGCTAAGCAGTGGTCTATCCTATGGATATCCCACAGATTGTTTATCCATATCTGTTGATGAATATTTGGGTTATTAACAGTTTTTGGTTATTATGAATCAACCTTCTGTGAACATTTCTATATAACTCTTTGTGTGAACTTACGTTTTCACTCCTTTTGGATGAATACCTAGGTTTGGATTGACTGGATCCTAGGGAAGGTATATATTTAACCTTTTAAGAGACGGTCAGATGTTTTTTTCTCAGTGGTTGCACCATTTTGTGTTCCTATGAGCAGTGTATGAATGTTCCGGTTGCTCCACGTCCTTCCAACATTTGGCATCATCAGTATGTGTGCATTTTCTTGAACTTTATGTAAATTAGCAGTTGCATATGTGTACAGTTGTGTGTATTACAAATAATCCTAGAGAATTTTTGTTTTTTAGTGACCAAAAGTTTCCAGACCTCTCTCTTTCTTTTATTTTCTTATGTTATGTTAAATTGGATACTTAGGAAAGAAAGTCCATATTCTTTAAGTCACCAGGGGCCTTTTAACCCACTGTAGCTGATGTTAAGAAAATGCATCACTTTTAGTATTCTGACAGGAAGAATTTTTTATTTCTTAACTCTCTAAATTACGATTGGGGGGAATAGAGAAGGAAAAAAAGTGATTAAAAACTGAATGTGGGAGAGGGGAAAATAGGTTGGAATATGGTGATTTCCACAGTAGTTCCAATTATATATGGTCATATTGATGTCCTCAAACCATAGTCTCTACCTCTAGATTTCAAAGGCTTGGTAGCCAAATTGGGCCTCACCACATCTACTAACCTCTAGTTAGTGTGCTTTCTTCTCAGTTGTCAACTTTCTGCTGTTTCTCCAGCTATGTTAACAGGGCCTCCTAAGAGACCAAGGTCATAAGAAGTTGGCAGTAGCCTTGACTCATTTTCCAGTTTGCTCTGTAGGGCATTTCTGCCTTACTATTCAGTTAGCAGCCCACCGAGAAGCTGGAGTGGGGGAAAGGGGTAGAAGTCATAGGTGAGTAGGAGGACATGGGTAGGGTGAAGTGCCATCTGCTCTAGTGTGTACTTTGGGGTGGTTTTCAGTTCTTGGGAGCTCGCCCAGACATGGTGATGCTGTATAAGAATGTGTGGGGCTCCAATGTAAGGTGAATGGGTAAAAGTGGAGAGAGAAGAGAAAAGAGGAAGAAGAAGAGGAAGAGAAAAGAAAAGGGAAACACTTGTGACCAAGGAAAAGAGTTTTTTTTTTTAATTTTTTTAAAATTTATTTATTTGTCAGAGAGAGGGAGAGAGAGTGAGCGAGCACAGGCAGACAGAGTGGCAGGCAGAGGCAGAGGGAGAAGCAGGCTCCCTGCCGAGCAAGGAGCCCGATGTGGGACTCGATCCCAGGACGCTGGGATCATGACCTGAGCCGAAGGCAGCCACTTAGCCAACTGAGCCACCCAGGCATCACGGAAAAGAGATTTTTATTTTTATTTTTTTATTTGTGTTTTTAAGAACTTTTAAAAAATATGAAAACAGTATACAATAAAGTTTCTCATTTTTACACAAAAAATACCCACTATAACCTCTGCCTAATCCTGCCATGGCATTTGGTGGGGGAACACCAGTACCATCGGTGGGAGCTGTTAGGCCTGGATGCGTCACAGCATTCTTACCTAAATCACAGCCTGTGCAGGATGGAGGGTGGGGGGACCGGACAGATGAGTCCTGGCGTGAGATTAGAAGCCTGGCTCTGGGTCTAACCAACTTCAACTCCTCAGGCTTCAGTTTCCTCATCTGTCACACAGCAGGTAACACTTTTATTAAAGGGTTATTGTGAAGATCAAAAAGGTGATGTGAAAATTGGCACTCAGCGAATACTGAGTTGTAGTACTTTCATGTTTCCCAGGTTTTTCTAAAATATTTTATTTATTTATTTTAGAGAGAGAGAGAGAGAGAGCGAGCATGTGTGAGTGGGGGGACGGCGCAGAAGGAGAGAGAGAATCTCAAGCAGACTTTGTGCTTGAGCCCCATGTGGGGTTCGATCCCAGAACCCTGAGGTCATACCAGAGCCCAGACCAAGAGTCGGATGCTTAACTGACTTAGCCACCCAGGCGCTCCTCATGTTTCCCAGTTACGAAACAATATTTGTGAGAGCTCAGTTCAGAACAATCTCTTGTCACCTGGCTTCAATAGCATAATGGGAATATAGAATTGAAGAAAGGTTCTTCTGAGTGTCTTTAACTTTTTGATTTTTAGCAAAATTAGCTAATTTTAGCAACATTTTCAGCAAAATTAGTACTGACACTTGCAGATAAGCAGCCCTTGAAAGATCAGGGCTTACAAAAGTTTAATTCTTTCCACTTAATCACTGAAGCTTATTTTAGTTATTCTCTGTGTAGACTTCATACTGTCCGGCCTCCCAGAACTGGAACAAGTCTGTCTTTCCCTCTTGAGGATCTTCCACAGTTTTTCTCCAGTAAACCCTGTGATGAGTTTCATTACCAATATACCTGCTGTTTCCATGCCTACAAGTTCTGTTTTCCAAACTGGCTGTTCTCAGGCTGGCAAGAGTGAACTGATTTAACTCCAGAAACATTTTAAACTCCCTGAAAGCTTAAATGGCCAGGGGTGCTCCATAGATACCTTGCAGCATTCACTTGTAGGGTCAAGGTTCATGCTCTCTCTAACCATACGATTTTCTGTAGTTGTCCGGACCCAAACAGCCGTCAGAGGCCGCTACAGCTGTCATCCAAAAAAGTCTGTCTTCCCACTGCCCCTTCTTTCCAGACTCTCTAGAATGCTTTGATCTCCAGCCGCTTTCTTGTTGTTGTTGTTGATGTTGGTTTCTAGAACTTTTACCTGTTCTGGATGAACATGTAATGCTTGGGCTGCCTTGGCGATGGCTTCCCAGGGCGTCTGACCCCGAAGACTAAAAATAGCAAGATGAGGCCCACAGCATTCTCTGAGGAAATGAAATCGAGCAACGTAACTGGATTATTCTCGGTTATCTTGCAGATAGCCATGTGACCAGATGTCTGCAAATGGTGGTGAGATCATTTCTCGTCGCCTTTTAATCTGCTGGCTGCTGGCTTCTGAAAGCTTCTCCATCGTTCTTTTTCCTCCCCCAAGCCAAAGGCAGCCAGCAGATTGGAAACTTTCCATGTCAGTTTCTCATTCTGACTTTCACAAATCACTTTGGAAGGTTCTTTTTGCTTTCTTCCTTCATTTCAGGCTCGGTTTTCTGAGGGGGGAGGGGAAGGCAGGGTTCTACTTGCTCACAGTGGTTGCTAAGAAAGCATCTTCTCTGTTTATAGGCCCCCGACAAATAGTGACAGCTGAGAGACAAATATGGTGTTGTGTTTGCAGGAGGTGGATGGAAGGAGGCCAGCAATTAGCAGCCTCCGAGCATAAGCGCTCACAATGAGGTCTTTGAGAGCGTTGGCTGGCATCATGCTTCCACAGATTGCTTGAAATCATTTAAAAAGGTGTTTGCCTCATGCTTTCAATGACAAACTCATTTCCAGAAGTCAGCGTTGTATAACTTGAGAAGATTGTAAAATGGCATAGTCTTTTCTTTCTCAAAGAAGCTTTGCTTAGCAGGAGCCAAATCTCAGTAGGACTTGTATCCATTTTCAGAACAGGATTCTTGTAGCTTTGGGTCAGAGGCTGGAGGTATCACACACCGACAAAGGGAAGCCAGGAGGCTCTGCATTCACGTTCACCTTCCTTGACTCTTTGAGGGGATTTACTCCATTCTGGTAGTGTTGTCTTAGAGCAGGATGATGTCAGTTGGGCTAGAAATTAGAAAAACATTAGGCAAAGAGAAGACAAAGGTGGATTTCTGTCTAACACCAATTTATAATTGGGTATTTGAGTCCTTCATTTCATAATTCCAGCATCAAAGAAACAGTTGTCTGGGATGAAATAGAGGGCAGTGACAAGATGCTCATTAAAAGGAGGTCTAGTGGGAATAGGATGGGCATTTAGTCTTTATTCAGGGATAATGTTGAGAGGTTAGAGTTAGCAATGGCTGATGCTGGGGACAACAGTGGGGCACTCTTGTAATGTTCTCTACACTGTATCAACTCATTTTGTCCTCGGCACAGCCCCAACAGGCAGGTACTATTATAATCTCAACTTACAAGGAAAGAGGGCATGAATAACTTGTTTAAAATAAGCAGTAAGTGTTGGAACTTGGGTCTGAATCCAGAAAGCGCCATTCAGAACCAGGGCTCACAACCGCTGCATGGTATTGTCTCTGTCCGGTTGCCAGTGGTTCTCAAAGTCTCGGACTTCATTCCCCATCTCTCAACAGCTGATCAACAGCTCTCCTGTCTCTGAGGAGACTGCCCCAAGAAAGCTTTCTCACTGAATTACTAGGGAGAATGCCTGGCTTGCTTCCCTTCCTTTCCCCTCCACTTCCCCTAAGGGAGCATCATATGTGTAGAATCCGGAAATGACTTTGAAAGAAACATGTGGAACTTCGATGTGAAAAGAATGGCAAAGGTTTAAGGTTAAATTTTTTTTCTTTTCAATACACAGTAAAAATCTGAACTTTTCCATTGAGTACCACTACTCCACATTTTCTGTTTTAACTGGGTTTATTTAATCTGGTGTCCAAATCATGTCAGAAATGATCCATAAGTACATGGCGTCAGGGCATCAACCCGTCATCAGTGAAGAAAAATTTAAGTTCCTGTTGGAGAGATTTCAATCCCGCTGAAGAGCTGAGATACCTATAGGTCAACATAAAACTGAGGAAGCAGGGCTTGTCCTTGCTTTCAGGGTGAAATTCAGACTGCCCGCCCACAAGCCCCTAGCCACCTATCCATCCTTCTACAGGTGATTCTGCAAATGTGCTTCTCTCTGCCTTTAATTCCTTCTGCAGAGGGTTGTAAGTTGGTTCTGTATGAACCAAGTTGCCTGGAGTCAGACCACACCTCTGCCATTTACTAGAAACTTCTATTATAAATTTTCTCTTCTACTAACTCCAGTGATTGCACAATATCCACTTATTTAAGAACAAACTTGAGGGGTGCCTGGGTGGCTCATTTGGTCAAGCCACCAACTCAATTTTGGCTCGAGTCATGATCTCATGGTTGTGAGGTCAAGCCCGGAGTTGGGCTCCATGTTGAGTAAGGAGCCTGCTTAAGATTCTCTCTCTCTCTCCTTACTCCCCCCTTCCTATGCATGTCCTTGCATGTGCACGCATGCATTCTTTCTCTTTCAAAAAGACAGATAAAAAATAAAAATATAAACAAACTTGGGAAAAAATTTAAAAATGAAACAAATTTGAAGAGCAAAATGCTCAAAACAGTAAATTTCTATAAATAGGAACCTACTTAAAAGGGGAAATGTGTTTATACTCACTTGTGTTACGTTATTGGTAAAATTTACACATTACTATTTTAAAAAAGAAATCTAGCTAATTGGAAATAACAAAGTTTAAGTGACTTTTCATGTTTACTAATTAATGAGTGAATGCTGATAAACACTAATTAATTAATATTTACCAGTTGATATTGTTCATGTGACAGGGGTCTGAAGGGGGCCTTGAGAAGCTCCTCACCCGGACAGTGAGGGAGAGCTGGGATTTATCACGTATGAGAGATGACTCGTGTACAGTGGGTTATCACGTAGCTTTAAATGCGCCACCAGCAGGAAGATTCCCTTGTTATGAGAGCATAGAGCAAACAGCTGGGGGTGGGGAAATGTCGGTGTATTGAGGAAAGGTTTACAGAGGAGATATTTTGGCTGAATTTTGAAGGATTTATTCACCCATTCAAAAAGTATTGTTGAATATTTACTATATGCTAGATTCTATGAGAGGTGCAGGGTGGACAGTGGGGAAAAAAAGGCCCAGGTTCACCCTCAGAGTGGACACAGAGGTGCTGAGAGGACTGTGAGCTGGCAGAAGCCCGGAGCTTGGCAAGAGGAGGCTGTCATGGGCAGTGGTCTGGATTGACAAGAGGCAGTGTAGGACTCAGGTGTCAGCAGCAAGAGAAGCCGTCATCTGCCAAAAGTCCTGTTGGGACCAGTTGTCTTGAGGGGGCACTGATCCAGAGCCCAGCATGAGGCCAGCTCAGAAGGGCAGCCCACCCTCCCACCATTGCTAGGAGGACTCACAAAATTTCCCCTGTGCCCAGGTCAACTTGGGAAGGAGCAAGGAAGGGGAGAAAAAAAATCTGTTATCGAGTGTACCAGAAGCTTCCTCAGTCTTTACCAAAATTAAATTGTCTTAAACTAGAGACACCTGAGAGATTACCGATTGTGAAATTTGAGCTAAAGTAAATTTTTACTGCCCCCCCCGCATTGGGGTCGGAATTCATAGGGGCGGTTTGGTTGATCATATAGTACATGATTCAGCTGATACAAAATATCTAAAATAGGCGTATGCAGAGAGACAGAAAGTGGCTTAGAGTTTGCCGGGGACTGAGGGGAATGGAGAGCGGGAAGTGATGGCTAAGCAGTGTGACGTTTCTTTCTGGAGTGACAATAATGTTCAGGAATTAGATAGTGGTGGTGGTTGTACAACTTTGTGAATATACTAAAAACCCCTGATTGTACACTTTAAAGGGATATGGTATGTGAATTTTATCTCAACAAAAAAATGCATGGAAAAGATGGTTGGATAAAGAAAATAACGAAGCTCTGAGTTTTCTTCACACATCTGAGCAGTGGTATGAGTAACGTCCCTTCCATATGGGAACTGTCAACCAAACATTGATCTTCCAAACATCCTAATCTGGTGCCATGTTGGATAGTAGTTATATAGAGCTTTATGTTGTCTTGCCAAAATAATCAACTTCATAAAAAACTTAACTGGGAGTCAGAATGCAACTCAACTACCACTTGAAGCAAAAAGTACTTCTTAGATAACAATGCAAAAATAAAGCAATCCACAACATATATGAACATATATGAACTCAGTTGAGATGACATGGAAGTTCACATACTTCTGGTTAAGTGTTTTTGTTTTTTGATTTTGTTCACCCTTTGAAGATAAGATAGATGTATGTTGTATATCAGAATACTGGCTGTAAACATATGCTTTGGACTTCTCACTGCCATTAAATATACTTATTACTCAGTAAATATTTTTGAGTTTTTAAAATTTTCCTTCTTTACTTTTGGCCTACTTATATTGCTAAACAGAAAACACATATGCAGAAAATAAATTGCTGTCATTCTGTTTTAAGAGCAAGACTGAAAGTGGGCCATTTCTTGTCATGTTTTTATCATTCCTCTGGTTGGCTTGTTTGAAGCCTTATAGTCCTCATGGATTCCAACCCTCTCCTTCAACCCCTACATCCAATCAGTGGCCAAGTTTTGTTTACTGTATTTTTGTAATCCTTCTCTCAAGTATGTCCCAACCTGGATCAGGATGGCTGCTGGCTTCTTGGCTTCCGTCTTACTTCTCCTAAAGTCCCCAGGATCATCTTCCTAAAGCTTCAAGCCACCCAGGTCCCTTCCCTCACACCCTGTCACCGTGGCTCCCTTGAGCCCTCATTTCCTTCCACATCTGGTTTATCTTCCTCACTAAGCTATTTCATTTTCACCATTTCTTTCTCTTCAAATTCTATTTTGTCTGTGTGGACAAGAAACTTTACATCTTTACTGCCTTTTAAGAAAGAAGAATCATTCTTTTTTTGAAGCTCCCTAATCATTTTTCCTGTAGTATTGAGAGTTATCCCTGTTAGTTGCCTGAAATCCTTTCTGAAACAAGACGGTCGAGAAATGAACTATGGACTTGGTGTCTTGATTATTTATCCTGTTCTCCTGAAAGTTTAATGCCCAAGGCAGGAAGATTGTGTGTACCATAACTAGGTCTCTTTGAGGCAACTCGAGTGTATAGAGAAACAGTAAATATTACAAAAAAAATATACAGAACATTTTCATTTTTATCGCCCAAACCTTCTTTGTATTTTACATTGGTTTTTCTGAATTCCCTTCCTTATATTTTAGCTTCCAAGTGTCTGTTTAAGCCTTTTTCTCCCTCTCCTGGTATCTCCCTGTTTTATCTAGGTATAGCTCTTTTTTTTTTTTCAAATAACTTTATAATGGAGATAAAGTTATAAAATATTTTCTTATTTGCTTTATTGAGTCAACAACCTTTACTTCTTCTGCCCTGAGTACTTATTTAAGTGTAAATTTTCATAGATGTGCTGGGATAAAGACGAAGGTAATATTCAATATTAATATTATGTGATTCAAAATGAGAACGATGTAAGCTGTTACCTTGCAACTTTTTTTCTTGCAAGCTATTTCTTGAGAAAGGCTTCCTATTTCCCTTTACCAAAATAATAACTGAGCATTGAGGGCATCATTCAGAGTGTTTTTCTCAGTGCAGAGAAGAGACCCCTGTATACATAACTGGATTAGGGGTAGGAGGACATGGGGTATCGTGGAAGTAAAAGAAAAGCAGGGCCATATTCTGTATGGGAAATGATGGAAAGATGGAGAAGGAGTGAAAGAATGAAAAGAGTGGGGTGTCTCTTGATTTCCTCTCTGGAGGACTCTGCTTTAAGGCTAAATAACTTCAAGAGCAATGTGGACCGATGTAGCTTACTTAGCCACATCCAAATAAGCCAGACAATGCAGTAGGGTCATGCAGAAAGGGGGCTCTGGGATTTAGCTTTTCCAGACTGCCTTCTTTCTTTACCTCATGGGGATGTAGAATTGAGGAATGAAGAATCCATAATGGTGCACACGATGGCAAGGTGAGCTATCCCCACAGCAGAGCCTGGGTGTGTGTGCTCGCCGGGCCAGAGGCTGCAGGAAGGGCATGGCAGATGGTCAGGAGTCTGGAGCCTGCAGGGGTTAACGTGAGGCTGAGTCAGCTAGGAAGTGATCATTCCTGACCAAACCAAGGGAGATCAGATCACCCGTTACACCATCCTCAGATTTCAGCCCCGAAAGCCAGGAGACACCCAGGGGATAGAGGACACAGCCCTGGAGACCAGAAGAGGTAGAGGACATTGTGCCAAATCCCCCAGATCTTTCCCACCACCATGAGAATGTTAAGTTCTCTTTCTTCCCATTCACTTGGGAACTATCTTGGGAAGGAAGCATGGGTGAGGAGGCTATTCTGAAAGATCAAGTATTTTTATCCTGATGAGTGATTCTTTCCTAATATGAGGCTTAAATCGTTGGAATGGATTACATTGAAACAGGATTACACATTTGGTTAATTATATATACACTGTATAATTATATATATATATGGTTAATTATATATATGTACATAACCCATAAATATATTATAAGTAAATGTTACATAAATTATCTATAATATGTATTTCTGTTAACTGGAAGATGGGGATCTGGAAGCTAAGAAATGACATATTTTAGGCTTATTTAACTTGTGTGTAATTTTAACTTGTGTGTAATTGAAAAATAAAGGTAACCATAATCACTAAGATATGGTCATAGTCACTATTTTTGTGAATATTTTTCTAGTCTCATTTCAGTATCTATGTATTTGTGTGTTAGGTTGGACCCTATAAAGTGATAGTTATTTGACTGTTTTTGACTTATAAAATATGCAATTTCGTAGGGCCAACTTAATGCATTTATTCTAGGTATATACACGCACACACATACACCCTTCTATTTTCTAGGTACATGGGCACATATGTAAAAATACATAGTTTTTACAAAAACAGGATCATATTGTTTTGTAACTTTTTCACTTAACAATGTATTGTGAATATTTTTATGGATCATTAAATATTATTCCATGAACTCTTTTAAAATGATTACATGGTATTTCATAGTAAGAAGTGCCACAATTTACTTAACAATTCTTATTGTTAGATAGTTAAGCTTTTAAAAATTGATTGATGTCAAGAAATAACATGACAATGCACACTTGCAGCTAAATATTTGAACACATTCATAATTATTTCTGGTAAATACATATATATGGAATATGTAGAAATAACATAAGTACATATTGAAATACATAGAATAAATATATAGAAATGACATTGCTGGGGCACCTGGGTGGCTCAGTCGTTAAGCATCTGCCTTCGGCTCAGGTCATGATCCCAGGGTTCTGGGATGGAGCCCCGCATTGGGCTCTCTGCTCAGTGGGGAGTCTGCTCCTGCCCCCCACTCTCTGCCTACTTGTGATCTCTGTCTGTCAAATAAATAAAATCTTAAAAAAAAAAGAAATGACATTGCTGATAATAGATTTATAGTATTTTGAAGCTTTTGTTATGAATTGTCAAATTGTCATCCAAAAGGTTATTGAATATTCATTCCCACCAACACTATTTGGAGATAAACTTTTGCATAGTTGCCAATTTGCTAGTTAAAAATGGTCATTTATTTTATTTATTTATTTTACCTATTTTATTCTTTATTTCTAAGGTTGTTTAGTTATTCATATGCTTAGTACTTTCATGTTTTTTTTGTCTTTATCTGTTAAAAAAAAGGGTCTCTTCATGTCCTTTGTTTTGTGCTGTACTCTTCACTGAACCTATGTGGGTAGAGACTGAGCTCACAGTCTGACCTCTTGTCCCCAGTTCCCACTCCCACTCCAGGGCAGGATTGCTAGCCTCATAACCAGTGTTAATGAATTTCCATTGCCACAGAGTCTTCTGGTCTTTTTTCTAAAATATTTTCTATAAAGATTTCATGGGTAGTGTAGAAATGAAAGAATCTTGATGATTTGGTTGATTTTCTCCATGTCACCAATGAGGATATAGACATTTTTGCTATTCCAGTAACTTCTTCATGTCACAGATCATATGAAGACAGAATTTGGAGCTCTATAATGCCAGGCTCCAGCCTTCTGGTCTGGTTGCATATCTTATCACCCCTCAGTCCTACCAGGGTTTCTGCTGCCTCTACCTAGACTAGATCTCCATATTGGAACCATCAAAAGAACCAATGGCTGGTAGCACTTTATCTAATTTTTCTGCTCTGTTCCCTCTCTATTTCTAGTTTGATCTCCATTTTGATGTCACTTCCTTCTTTAGAACTGATTAGCTTAGGATGAAAAATGACAACACCTATTTTATACGACACCACATTTTCTTTGAAAATCTTCTTAGCTTCAAATGTATTTTTAGGGGCACCTGTGTGGCTCAGTTGGTTAAGTGTCTGACTCTTGATTTTGGTTCCGGTCATGATCTCGGCTCGGGGTCATGAGATGGAGCCCTGAGTTGGGCTCTGCCCTCAGTGGGGAGTCTTCTTGGGGTTCTCTCTCCATCTATACCTCCCCCTGCTCTCTCTTTCTCTCTCTCAAATAAATATTCCGATTGTCCTCTTCAAACACCCCACTTCTACAACTCGGGAGTGTAACCAAGAGGAGTATTGAACAGTAAATCCAAATGTCTGATGCCAATTAGCATCAGCCAAAATGGTAGCTTCAAAAGGTGAAAAGGTCATGGAACTCGCCTTTATTTAGTGCCAGCTACGTGCTAGATTCTGTTGCTATATTTTATCTCATTTACTTCTCAGATAAATGCTATGTGATTTTTAAAAATTGTACCCATTTTACAAGCTAAATGAAGTTATCACCAGCGTAGGGCCACTTCCTTAGAAACCCAAGTGAGTCTGCATTTGAAAAATATGCTTTTCTGTTTTGTAGGATTGGTGACAGCAAAGTAGGCATTCACTCTTTTATGTTTATTCTTTTTGTAAACTGGATTCCAGAATGATCCTCAAATAACATGTCATTATCAACACCCGTACACGGTCAAGAAGGAAGCTTAGACACATTTGGATTGGAAGTTTACAGTGTGGCCCTTGTTGTTGCTTTAAATCTTTTCGTATAGGGAAAAATGTCTCCCAAAGTAGGAAGATTATTCATGACCCCATTTAGGAAAATAGGTCATCTCATGTGTGCATGCATCATCAGTGTTGAGAAGTATGTTGTGGTTTCAATACAGCTGTCTAGCAATTTATCTTTGATACTGCAAGAAATACCATGCCCATTAATCCATGGGCAGATGTCTGCTGAGTTTGTTTTCCTGTCATCTGACAGCTGACCAAAGGCATAACTGTGTGTGTTGAGGGATATTGGGTGGGTGGGAGGTCTAGACAACACTAGCTTAGAGTTCATGAGTGTTTTAAGATTTCTCCAGTAGGAGACAGAAGAAGAAAAAGAGAGGATTTTAGAGGCCTTGTTGTAAATACTTTGAATGAATAGTATCAGTGTTTTTTCCTAAGGAGTAGATCAAAGATAAACTTGCTAGTTCCAACTCCTATCTGTCTGCCAGTAGCTATGTTTCTTTGCTGAAGGCTTAGCAGGGGAAAATGCCAATAATTCTAGGGAGAAGCCTATGCTATCAGCCACTCTGTAAGTGAACAAATCTTAGGTTTCTGGTCTGATCCATGGTGACATACACAGGTTGTGAATATTTTGATGTCTATGTGTGCACTTTCTTTTGTTTTGAATCAGACATATTTTATTGACATTGAGTCACCAAGAGGAGTCCAGTGGCATTATCTGAAAGAGTCATTACTTGCTGTGTCAACAGCTTTGAGTGTCAACCCCCCCCCCCCACCCCGGGGCCCTTAGTTGAGATGTTGGTGGCATTCAGTCAGGAATCTTCATGCTGGAATGCCTTGCGTGCCAACTTTGTGTGGAATTTTGATCTTGAAATCCTATTCCCTGTATCAAAGCTCATCTGCAGAAAAAAAAACAGTGGCATTGGCTCAAATATAGTCTAATGTCTTTGAGCAATGACAATAAAAATGTGCTATTGGTCAGTATTACATTATGGACCCAATAACATCAATATTTATGCCACTGTAATTTTGAGGCCAATTTTACTTGATATGATTAAGTCATTAGAAAAGGCATACTGATTCCTTGCCATTTTGCCCAAGGGAATTTTTCTGGGCTAAGTATTATCTACAAATTCTTGAGCTTCTAACTCATCATGGCCTTAATACTTGTACCCTAAGGAAGAACATTGACATTTCATGGTTATGCAGTTAACAACTTCTGATATTAATAGCTGTCAGTTCCTATCTTTTTGTATTTTAACCCTGTCCATAAAGATATATACATATATATTTTAAAATATATGCATTTACACATTTCATAAATGTTTACATATTCATATGTATATTTTATACACTCAGTGGCAAATAGGAGTTGATGAGCTATTTCAATGCCATCCTCCATTCCTTGTAGAAGGGAGACTAGCAGACTGCTGACACTTCCTTTAAAGGCTCCTCTGAGTATGTATTTGAGATGACTTCTTGAAGCATCATATCAAGAACATCTGATGACATGATATAAGTCAAATAGCCTGGTCTTGTGGAATTAACTGCAAGCCAGAAACCTCAAAAGAGTCTGAGGGCTTGGGGTATCATCTGATACGATCCAGGCACCCATTTATTGTTTTGGTTGTTGCTGTTGCTATTGCTTTTTGCCTCATCAGCTCACCCTTTCTGAGTTGTCCAGTTATCGTTAGAAATGCGGTGTGCCCCACTTAGGGGTGGCCATCGTGGCAGCACCCTTGCAAAATCTGGGGACCCAGCGTTCTGAAAGGCTAACAAGAGAATAATCCAGAGCTTGCAGAGACATAAAAGGCTTTGGGTAGCTTCTCAACAGACACTGTGCAGACAGTTTTAGCCACCAAGATGACTTCAGCAAGTTTGTTGAAATGAGATGGTGCTTCAGCTCCTGGTCTTACATTCTCAAGATACTGCAAAATGCTGTTCAGGGACCTGTGACTCCATAAAGTATGTTCCTATTGAACCTTCCAAACTCCCTGGAGGTACTCAAGCTCTGTGTGATGTGCAGCCATGTAAAAGACAATGGAGCAAGTTCACATCAGAGACAGGGACCCCTTTCCTGTGAGGGATATTGCCCCTGACTCAGACAGAGCCCTCTGCTGGAGGGTGAGTGGATGGTGGGTTTTCTTGTCAATGCAAGTTAATCTGTAATTAACAAGGAGTAAGAAGGTATTGCTAAAGTTTTACCTCCTGGGGACCTAGTATTTTCTTCCTGCATTATACCACTGTCTATTTTTCGTTAAGGTGGCTCTGGGTGTGTCTGTGTGTGTGCACACATGTGCTTGCCAGAGGAAGGGGGTCTCTTCTTTCTGTGAAGGCCTAAGCCAGAACTACTCAATAGTTATCCTTTGTTATACCTTGTTTTTATATGCACATTCCAAATTGAGGACAGGGTTAGGAGGAGGGGCAATTGCAGTCATCACCTCTAGAGCGAGATGTGTGTTCTGTGTTTATCGCCCACTGAGAACTGAGGAGCACAGGAGAGGCCCTCTCCAAGTATGGTGATGCCATACTCAGGTACCACAGACTGGGTGGCTTAAACAGCAGACATTTATTTTCTCACACTTCTGGGGGCTACAGGTCCAAGATCAAGGTGTCAATAGGTTTCAAGTCTTCAGGAAGCCTCTCTCCTTGGCTTGTAGGTAGCTGTTCTCTCTCTGGGTCTTTACATGGTCTACTTTCTGTGCTCATTTGTGTCTGAATCTCCCCTTAATATAAGAGCACCAGTCATACTGGATTAGGGATCACCCACATGACCTCATTTTACCTTAATTACCTCCTTAAAGGTCCTACCTCCAAATACAGTTACGTCCTGATGTCCTGGTGGTGAGGGCTTCAGCATATGGATTGGGAAACATAATGCAGCCATACCAAAGACTGAGCTCCTGATTTTGTATTTAAATAGTCCCTATCACTGTAGATGCTGACCAGAGATGAGAATATTCCCACTCTTTTATTTACTAGGAACAGAGATGGGACTCTCACTGCAGATGGTGTGAATGATCAGAGGGGCACAACTGGAGGCCCCAAGTTAAGCCTCCAGAGATGGTGTGGTCCAGGTTCCCACTCAGAGCCCATGCTAGCCTTGTCATGAGCTCCCTGTGGTCTGCACGTCTTCTGGAAGGAGGTCGAGTCTCTCTTCCCCAACCAGGAGACCTACAAACAGCTTATTAATAACTGAACTCCTCTCACCTCTTGACAAAACTACACAGTCTGTGGGATCCCCTGTAGGAGAGGACATCCTCTGCTCTCAATGGGCTTGAGTGGCAGACCAAATGCTCTCACCGATGAATGTTTGGATTTGCTAACCCCAGGATGGTTTGGATGCTGTATCCCAACGATCTGAAGTTCACATATATCTGGATTTAATATCTCTCTTCCTTTAGCCACTCCTTAGCTATACAAATGCATAAAGCATGTGGTGGCTTATGGTAGGGAGATAATAAATATTATTTTCTTTTCCCTCTTCCTCTTTTCTTTCCTTTTTGTAGTAATTCCTCAGATTGCAACCAATGTTCTAGCTCAGTGGTAATTCTGTAATTCTTGCCTCTTGGTTTTGAATTAATTACATGTTCATAAATCCTGGGGATTGACTTTGACTTTTCCTTACTCTTTTTATAAACTTTGGTCCTGTCAAATTGACTTGAAAACCTGATTTCTATTTTTTTTTCAGAGTCCTGCTCAATATTAAGTGCAGGTTATAAAATAGTATTTACGTTCAATATGATCCCACTTCTGCCTACATACTAGATACTACACATACACCAATACGCATGGGCAGAAAACGCTCTGGAGGGATATATTCCAAGCATAATCTTTTAAAAAAATTATTTTAAGGATTTTTATTTTTCTATTTGTGAGAGAGACAGAGCACAAGAAAGGGGAGGGGCAGAGGGAGAAGCAGGCTCCCTCCTGAGCAGGGAGCCCGATGTGGGGCACCATCCCAAGACCCTGGGCTCATGACCTGAGCCAAAGGCAGACGCTTAACTGACTGAGCCCCCCAAAGTATAATCTTTACCCTAAATGGGCCTGTTAGTAATTCTTTGTTTCTTCTTTTTGCTCATTTGTATTTTCTATAGTTAAGTGTCTGTTGCCTAAAGGAAATAGTACTTTAAGAAGTAATTCTCAAGCTTCTTGTAAAATCAGTGCAAGATTTGACACTTGTCTACCGGTGGTGGTCATGGCAGCAAGAGTTTTGTTTGAAATGGCACTTATTTTTAGAAGACACTGGGACTCCAACTGAGTCACCCATCGTATTTTAGGGAAAAGGATGAAACAAGACACCCCAAAAGAACAGGTGAAGATTTGCTAGGCAGATTTCTGTCTTGTACTGAAAGTTTTTTGGGTCAAGATATATGTATGTGCATGAGCTCAGATGGAATTTTCCTGAGCCGAGTGGCTGAATTTAGCAGTGAGCTAAGGCTTAGCAAGTCATCCAGTGGAGAATGGCTAGTGTACCCTGGGACTTAGGCTATTGAAAAGACGTCCAGTAAGCACACTGTGTTCCTAGAGCATGCCGGGCTTGTCTGTCTCCAAGCGGCTCAACAATACCAAGCCCTTTCCAGAACGCCACCCGCCACGCAGCTGGCTTCCAAGCAGTCGCCTCTAGGGCCATAATGAATCACAAGGCATGGACAGGCTTATGCTCAATTAAAGCACGTCAGTAATCAAAGTTACATCCTCTCTGGTCACTGTGTGCTTTTAGAAACCAAAGTTAGCTTTCCTCCGGGAAACACTCTCACGCTAGACCGAGCACATACCTCTCCCTTGTCGTCCTGTGTACCACGAGGGCCTGTTATGGGTGGCTGGCTGCTCGTGATGGAAGAGTTTGTGAGAATGGTGGGGACAAAGGAAGTCAGTGGATGTAGCTGTTTAGCTATGGGTGCACGGTTTGATCAACAGGATATTTAGCCCAATGCTTGGATGATCTGGAAGAAAGAGCACAGGCTCGGGAGATAGATAAACCAGATTCTGAATCTAATGTCCATCCCATATTTTGTATCAACTTTTTGGAGCCCCAACTTCCTCACCTATAAAATGGGCCCAAAGCAGATGTCCTTTTAGATTTGTTTGAGGAGAAGTGGAACACATGTTAAGTCACCGCTTGGTAATACAGCCCATGTTCAACATTCCTTTCCCTCTGGTCAGTTTTCACGTTTGTTGCTGGCAATTGGCATAGACCAGGGGTTCACAGGCTTTTTCTGTACAGAGATAGTAAATATTTAGGTTTTGTGGGGCACGAGGCAAAATGGAAGATATTATGCAAATACATTTAAAAAAAGCAAATTTCTACCAAGTAATTGATGAAATTCAAAATATAACAGTATCAGGGTAAAGTTTTTATAATATAGATCTACCAGTGAAAAAGAGAAAGGAATTCTTTTTCTGGGGAGACAACATCTCACTTAATTGGGGTTCAAAATTAGTGTTCCCTACCGCCAAATAGATAGCCAATGTATATCTGTATAAACAATGGGAATAACCATAGTTATTCCTAATTTGCAAGCCATAAAAAAAGAGATAGCAAGCTGAAATTGGTCCACAGGACGTAGGTTGCCAATCCCTGGTGTAGACCATTAATTCATAATACCAGTCTCTGCTTGTACTCTGACCTAGTCATTCATGATGAGGAAATAATTTGAAACAATAACTGATACATTAACAATGGTTAGAAGGCTACAGTCCGGAAAGGAGGATGAAATGATTAAATCTTTAAATAAACAGGCTTTTGGAAGCTGACATAGTACTTAGTCTTTTTGATTGAGTGATTCTTTAAAGAATATCTCCTTTTGTGGCTGAAATCTGGAAAACAGTAGGAAGAAATGCTCAGACCACACAAAGTGACCACCTACACAGAGAGAGCAAGCAAGTTCATGGAAAGAGTTACTCAAACAGGTTCTTTTCACTTTCCATCAAATAAGAAATGGACATATATATGCTAGCTTTTAGCGAGAGTGTAGCTACTGGATGGATTAAAATTTAGCCTATCATACGGAGGGTCTTGCTTGCTACTCTTCCACTGACCTGGGCCAGTTAATGCTCAGATGTGAGCCACATCAGATAGAGGCAGAGAAGCAGGCAGTGCTTTCCATGGCCTGGCCATGTGGGGTTCACAACAATGGATCCTACTTCACCTACTGGTGGGGGGGGGGCTTCGGTAGCCTAAAGAAGATGCCGGAAGTAATTTGTGGTGTATGTTGATGAGTGTGTATTGGCATAAAATCGAGTAAGATATGTTACTGAGGATCAAACGACTCTAAAGCAAACAATAGTTCAATATTCCATCCAGAATGCTGACATCCACAATGAGAAAGCCTGGCAGGAGGGTCACACAGTGGCTGCTGCTGCTCCGGACCTCACAGCAGTACTTGGATGGCTATGACAGAAGTCTCAGCAAACCGCGAAGGTAGAAAGGGGTTTCTGACCTCTGGGCTTTGGTAAAGCTGCCGTGGCATCTCAGCAGATTTACAGAGAAGTATGAAGTATTAATTCTCAAGTAAAAGAGGAAATCTAGATTTTGATGCATGTGCCTTTAAAATCCCAGATTTATATTTTTAGAATGCTGATTATTTGGCAAGAGATGCACTGGAGGAGAGCAACAGGGAGCGACCTGAGTACACACAGACAAGTATCCTGATCTTATCAGATTCTGATTTACCTAGTTAAATGACCCACAAATGCTCTGATGGAAACACGTGCAAAAGAATATTCTGGAGCATATTCTTCATGCAAAGGGAACACATTTTTGTGAAAAGCTAATATACAATGGAAATTTTCCAATGAAATAGAAGAGATCAAGGTGGGCCTTAAGGAGAAGCAACATGGAAAAAAAAACACTGAATTGCCAACAGAGAAATGTACGGGTTTCTGAATATGTGAGACATAGATGTGGGAGGGGACAAAACACATAGAGCCACAAGACCATGGTCCTTTAGAAAGGATCCAAGTATGATAAAGAAGATGTGGTATGTGTGTGTGTGTGTATACACAAATTATGTATATATTTACAGAACTATATAATGGAATGGAATATATTTATATAAGTATGTAATGGAATATAAAAATATATATATAATGGAATATTACTCAGCCATCAGAAAGAATGAAATCTAGCCACTTGCTATGATGTAGATGGAACTAGAGGGTAATAAGCTAAGTGAAAAATGTCAGCCAGAGAAAGACAAATAACATGTGTTTCACTCATATGTGGAGTTTAAGAAAGAAAACAGATGAACACAGGGGAAGGGAAGGAAAAATAAAATATGACAAAAACAGAGAGGGAGGCAAACCATAAGAGACTCTTAACTCTAGCAAAAAACCCCACAAAACTCTAGCAAATAAACTGAGGGTTGATGGGGGGGGATAGGGGTACCTGGGTGATGGGTATTAAGGAGGGCATGTGATGAAATGAGCACTGGGTGTTACATGCAAATGATGAATAACTAAATTCTACCCCTGAAACTAATTATGTACTATATGTTAACTAAATTTAAATAAAATTTTTTTTAAAAGAAAAAAGGATCCAAGTAGGAAAGCTAGTTATTTACTATTTGTGTGAGAGTAAAGCACATAATTTGAAATTCCTTGAAAGCTTGTGGCTATTACGAGAGACTGCCATGCCAGTGGTGATAAAGCTTTTTAGGGCAAGAAGTTTTAAAAATTTAAGGTGATTGAATTGAGACAGTGCTTACAACTTCTTGCAAGTAACTTCTTCTTGGAAAAAATAGCTGGTTTGAGGCATAAATATTATGTGTTGTTTTAGCTGAGTAGTAATTCAGCCCGAGAGTATTCAGCAAACAAGTCTTAGTGGCAGATTTAAAGAACATTTCTTCTCTGAGATGATGCATACACCTCTTTTCTCCATTTGTGTATCAAGAGAACATAGAGCAAATGCATTTTCTCTTGGTTTGTCAAAGAAATCGAGGTAAACTACACAATTTTCTTAAGGATAAATGTCAAAAAGAAAAACTGAAGTATACTTCCAAGCAAAATTTATTAGGTGTCTATTCAAGAAAAACACAATGACCTTCGCTTGTAAGAATTCAAAGTCAATTACCTGAAAGCCAGGTATGAACATTTTTTTTCTTTTAAAATCAGAAACAGAGAGTAGAAACAGTAATTTTTCTTAAATATGACAGGCAACAGATATTGAAATCTTTTCTCATAAATGGCATTAAGGATAATTACTAATTTATCAGCAAAGCTGCATGCAGTTGACTTAATTTCAAACCCAAAGCCTTTAAGATATAAAGCTGGTTGCGAACTTAACAGTTATCAAGGTAGGCTACTCGAAGATGTTTCTTTACCTTCTAACAAATGAAACTCCTCTGCAATCGGTACATTTCAGTTTGGCTGCTAAGATCTTTTAAGTTCATAAACTTTTGCATAAATTCTGTCTTACAGAATTGCACAATCAAGGTGTGCTTGTGATCTGTGGGATATGTAAAGGATAATCTGTTGGAAAGTGTTTTAGCTTAGTTTAAAGTGAAAGATAAAGACCAAATTAGGAAATTTCCATTTTTCTCGACAACTAAATAGTCTGTACAAAAAAAGGAGCAAACATATGTACAAAACTCTGGAGTCTACATACATTGTGAAAAGATCAATCACTGTCCACAGAAGAAATGCCATAAAAAGTTTAATCTATAAGGTGCTCAAGATCCAGATATGAATAGTTCTTATGCAAAGTCATAAGAAATACAAAGCTAGTTCTCAAGGTATGTGTAATTCAGGCACTGTTAGCCACATTAAATCTTTCAGGTCCCAAAGCCATTTTGTAAATTTCTACTTCAGGGCAGAAAATATAACCTGAGGGATTTAACATTGCTTCCGAAAGTGCCTCATGGATTCCGAGGAAATATTTCACACACACCAGGAAAATCAGGCTCAACATATTCCTGTCCTCAAATGTTGCCAGGATTCTGAGTTCCATAGAAGAAAAATAACTATCGTAGTAAAAATAATTGTATTGATCATAATCCTTGCTAAAACCAGCCATAATACTTGTGATGCTTCTGAAGTACTCTATTTCTATAAAATAACATGTGGGATTCCTTTACATTTCCATAAAATGTACAACACACCATACGGATTGTCAGTTCTCGTACAATCTCAAATGTATATGTGTGCACACAGTGAAAACTTACCTATGAATATTGCTTACAGATACTTTCAAGTGTCTACATTAGAATAATTCTTTGCACCTCTCACTAACACTGCTTTTATTAAAATTTTACCAGATAAATAAAACACTAAGAGCTCATTGTTCATGATGCTGATTATTACATTTTAATATAAAATAGCAATGCAACTTTACAACACAATAGGTTTTTGTTTTTTGTTGTTTTTTGTGTTTTTTTTTGTAGTCTAGCTAAACCTCTTATAGTCTCATGATTATTACCAAAGGCTCTTATTCACTTACGGTTTGCACTTCTAAAAAGTACAGAAAAAAAACTGCAGGAAAAGACTCCTATTTGAAAACTCACATTCAGTCAATAAAATCACACTCATCCGAATTAACTTTCCTACGCTTGCTTTAGATTTTGTAATCACTGTGCGTATTACAATATGTAAGTGCAGGCAAACAATAGCCGAAGGACAGTTTTTCATGTCGTGTAAACCAGGACACTAGGCAAACTCGTGAAAGGAAAATACACTGCCAAGCTAAGAATGTGAAAACACAAACCACAGCATTTAGGAATAAACAATCTCTGGTTGCCTGAGGGGAGAATGCCTTTCAAAGTGGACTAGAGAGATTCTTCAGATATTTCCTTTTTTTTTTTTTTTTTTGCCTTAAATACTTCTCCCTTTCTAACTCGAACGATCTTCTCTCTGATCTCGCATAGCGACTTTTCCAAGTTTAGAGCAGAAATCAGGATTACCCACGTTCACGCAGAAGCAAGCCCCCAGCCTCCCCAGGGCTGGGCAGCGACAGTCCCTTTGCTGGTGGTTTCGAGGCAGGTAGAGGTGGGGAGGGCTGGGGGACTTCTAGAGGAGACCAGAAGGCAGGACAGTAAGGGGGAGGGGCTGAGGGGGCTCTTTCAGGCAAGGATCTGCAGATGTGGTGCTGAAATGGGGCTTGAAATGTAGGGACAGCGATTCACAGCCTCTTGACATAGTTTCCGGGAAAAGTACCAAAGAATTTGGTTCTTCTTGAGGTTCCTGAAAATAGAAGCAATAAATGGAAAGAATAACGATGAAATATCAGTTTATATATGTGACTAGAACACTCTTCACTTACAAGCCGTCATGAAGCAAGCAAGCCTTGCGGGCTTTGGAAAAGATAGCGCTCACTTTAACACGGTAGGAAGACAAAGGGAGCAGTTTCATCTGAACTGCCTGATGCCTTCATTGTTTCTCCAGCTGGAAGGCTGCCCTCCCACCCACAACCAGGTTAAACAGAGACGCTCAGCCTCTCAGCCTGAAGGGAAAGACCACGCTGCGAGGAGGTGGGTTTTAATGTCATGATATTAAGTGGAATGATGCTCCATTGCCAAGGACGCCAGACAAGAGGGAGGAGTGGAAAACTCTCGGGAGGATGTTTTGAGGCTGGCAGTGTGACAGGATGGCCCAGCATCAAGGTTCTGTTGGGCGAGCTAGGGGTCTGACACCCTCTTCAACAGGGCGTAATGTTAATGGCATTATGGGGGACACTGTCACCATCCAATTTTATTATGTCCTGGGAGATCACGCGGAATGGGAGAGTTCTATGAACAGAAGCAGAGGCTTGTGGCTGCAGATGTGACCTCCGTTCTTTCATCATTTTCTCCATGGATGGCCTGTCTGTAGAAAGCGAGCCGGATGTGGGTCTTGATCTCATGACCCTGAGATCTGAGCCGAAATCAAGTCAGCCACTCAACCAACTGAGCCACGCAGGTACCCTCTATTCTTCTTTTAGGAAGGTAAGAACGGGATTGTCTTTTAAGTGGTAAGAATGGAACGTCTCTCAACTTCTACCAAAAATTAAAATGAAGGTGAATCATTGAACTTTCAGGGTTATTTAACATCAGACTTAGTAAGTAGACAAATTGCTGACTTCATCTTGTTTTCTCCAATTAGATCCCCACTGCTGACACCTAACATTGCCCACCAAAGAGGGTGTTAGTATTTCTCATCTAGGAAACACTGCTGTTCTGGCTCTTAGATCTCAGGCTTCCCTGGGTGGTGCTATCCAAAGCAACTTTCTTCTCTCAGTGGAACTGAAAGTAAAACTAGCAGAAAATCACATATACCAGAAAACCATATTACAAATGCAATGCAGGGCAATTGGCTAAGCATCCGATTCTTGATCTCAGCTAGGTCTTGATCTCGGGGTTGTGAGTTCAAGCCTCACGCTGGGCTCCATGCTGAGTGTGGAACCTACTTTAAAAAATGCGATGCAGTGTTGCCTCGGGATTACACGGTGCATATGTCATACGTGAAGGATCGGAGGCATCATGAAAGCAAAGGAAGGTTGACTATCACAAATGAGCAAACACAAGCAAATTATAAAATGGCCAAAGGCATCTGAAAGGCAGTGTCCACGTACCCACAAACCATCCATCGTCACACTTCTCCATCACATCAATGACGTCACTTTCTCTGAGCTCCAGTTCATCTTCATTCCGAGGAGTATAGTTATACAGAGCCTGAAACCTTAAACAGGACAGATGGATGTGTTTAAAGACAAATCTTTACACCTTTGTGAAACTACAGAAGATTGTACATAGTCATTTTATTTTTAACATTTCTATCCTGATTAATACGTGAAACTTGATAGGGTAAGTCTTTGGTTAAGCATGTAATATAAATAGAAATATTTGGGCTTTCATGGGGCTTAGACCACTCTGATAGCATTTTAAAACTACAAGGAGGAATAGTTGTGGAAGGTTGTAATACCCACAAATTGGATTAAAACATTTTGACACTTATAAATCAGACCTGTATTCCAGCTGCCTCTGATAGATACCATGAGGGCATTAAATGATAGCGCAGAATATAAAAGAAATGATGTGTACATTATTCAGGGATGTAACGAGAAGGGATTATTGTTTTAGTTGGCCATAATCAAAAGCAAATAATTGCAACTTCCAAGTTGAATTGTCAATGGTTCTAAGTGGAGACGTACAAACTATTTCAGACATGTCTTCTAAATCGCTATGTGGGGATTACTGTAAAAGAGAAAGTTATTTTTTTCACCAATAGGAATTCCTTAAAGCAGTTTAGTTTCATAGTTTGAATCAGTGTTTGTGAGGATTTACAATTTGAAAATCTGATGTAATTCGCCTGTGAAGTCAAGCAGATGAATTCTATGCTCAGTGATGACTGAGTCAATATCAAACAGTAGATTATGTATATAAGTTTCTTTTTAAAATGGGTCCTGGAGAAATTGTGTTTGATGTGGAAACTCCCTGGAAATAATTTTATATAAAAAGGAATTATCGATAGAATGTTACCACTTTCATTTCTCTGCGTGAATTCGTTGAGAGCCTTTATTTTGGTGACACTGATCAGTAAAATGGAATTTGTGGTAATAAAATAGTATGTATTTTAATGTATATTAATGGGGACTGGCATTTTGGAAAGTAAAAACACAAATTCTAGCAGCTGTGCAGCTCAGGAAGCATTTGATATGCAGGTACATGAAAACTTCATACTCCCACTAAAATATTACCAGTATCATGAGGGGGATTCTTAAAAAAAATCAATGAATTTGTTTTTGCTGTTTCTTCTAACAATTATGTAATTCTGCCAATATACTATAATAAGAACCGCATTTCAGGGCATTCTGGATTTTTTTTTAAATTTTTTAATTTTTATTTATTTATTTTTTTTGGATCTTTTTTTTAAGTCAACTTTAGAAACTAGATAATGTTGAATACTGCTGGGACAAGAATGATTTATTTCTAATTACTTTGTTCAGTCAGAAAATCACATTTTGGTGGAACAAAATTTTCCTGTCATTTGAACTCAAGCATGTCATAAATCGAGGACATGGCTCCATGTGCTTCCCTCTCTGTCCATGAACTTTTTCAGATTGGGGGACCCAGATAAAGTTGGCTTCTGGCAGGGGCTGGGCGTGGGGGTAGTTGTCTGGGAGAGAAAAATCGTCTCCCAGAATACATTATCTACCCTGGCTGGCACCAAACCCAGAAATCACAACATTAGAGATTTCTTTCCGTTAATATTTGTCTTCCTAGAAAATCTTTTCTGCCATTTATATGCTTTTGAAATTGGGCATCTGATGTCTTCCGTTGAGAAAGGATTCTGACTGTGGCGAAGGACAGAGAAAGGTAGCCAGATTCCCAGAGCCCTGGTTAAAGGAAAAAAAAAAAAAAGAGAGAGAGAGAGAGGGAGGGGTTGAATACCAATACTGCTTAATTTGGATGTTTGCAATAGGGCCAGCCAGGTTGGACTAGACAAATTATTTTTTTGTTTGTTTTAAGGGTTTGATTTTGAGGCTGCTTAGGTGAAAGGAGGGTAGCTTTTGTATATTCATATGGGGAAGTTGATTTCAACTTGGTCCCTTTTCCAATGTCACATCTGAGGGAGACAGTCATTCCTGGGCTGTTAATTCAATGGATGTACATTGAAGCTCTAACTTTGGGAAACACCCATTCTCTGACTAGGCTTTCCAGGCCTTCCCTCCCTCAGGCACTTGTCCAACCACATATGGAGAAAAGCCTCTTTAAGGCCATCAAACCCCAGATGCTGGAGGAATCTCAAGGTCCCAAGAGCTTAAAAAAAAAAAAATCCCCAAGTTGGCACAAACTCCTACTTCACTTTGGTATGACAAAAGCCAGTGTGCTTGTCAAAATTTACTTACCATTCGGGTTTAATTAGGCCACAAAAAAAAAATTAAAAAAAAAATTGGGTGTTTCATGGAAACATAAACAAACCTTCCGGAAACCCCCCTGCCTTTGTTGGCTTTCAAAATCAGTGTTGCATGACAGGAAATGGAGCTAAATTACAATTAAAATGTTGTTTTGAAGGATGTGTTGGTGAGATGAATGGTGGTGGTGGCATCAAGATGCTTCAAAAAGAAATTTGTCTTTTAAATAAGAGATGCTCAGCCAAGCTCAAAGCTCTCTCTATAAACTTGCAACTTTTCCAAGAACATATTTTATCCTAATTCTGAATTGCGGCAACATTATAACACGATGTTCCTATTTGTACTCCAATCCAGTTTTTACATGAAAGGGATTTAGTGACACCCCATAATCCACTCACTGGGGTTGTCATCAGATAGAAATTTAGTACAGAATGTTTTCTAATGTCCATAGCAGAGCCTTGAAAACATGCCTTTTCCCACCTGTGAGCTCTGTGGTTTGATAAATACCCAAATGACCACACATGGAAGTATTAACTTTAAAGGACATGAAATGGTAAACACAATATACCTATCAATTCATAAGCTCCTTAAAGCTGCTTAATACAATGTGTTGGTAATGCAACAGACCTGGACAGGCTTGGAATTTACTTTTTTGTGATGTGTTCCTATCATCTGCTTGAATAAGGAAACAAACCCAAACTTTAGAATTACAAGTCTTATTGGATTTTTTTTCCCCCCAGTTAAATGAAACTTAAAGGGATTCTTACTTCCAGCCTAAATTCTTTGCCTAAGCTTTTCCCTAAAGAGGAGAGCTTTCTGGATGCACTTGGTAAGAGGTGAGAGATGGTTTTTGAGAACATGCTGTTAGCCCAGGGCCAGGTCTCCGAGCAGTGAGGAGGGAGTCCGTGGTGAGAAGGCACCAGGCCCCACAGCAGGCCTTAATGATTAGTTAGGCCCCGGCTGAGCAGAACATGGGCAGTGGGCCAGAGGGAGGTTCTGCTGGAGCTCAGGTCTGCCTGACGAGGTTTAGTTCCCTCCCTGCTCCTTCCCAGGGGTCTAACTCCGAACTTACAGACTAGACAATAGGCAGTAGGAACTTAGATAGCCTCTGAACATCTGTGATGGGAAAAATGGAATGGAAAGAGACACACACAGAAAGAGAATCTTAAAGACAATGTGTGACACCTTCAATTTAAATTGACTTGTAGGTCAGAAAGGAGAGGGAGTTTGAAAGCGTGGAAAGGCATTGAGCTAAATGACAGCGAAGGTCTTAATACACTGCCATTTCCAAAGACTCGTGTAAGAATGGAACTCTGGGATTGCATTGCTAACTTATCACTTCTGGTCTGCTTTGACATTCTTCTCATCTTCGGATATGTGTACAGACAATGTTAAGACATTTCTGTGTCTTTCAAGCTGTGGTAACTAGGATTTGCATGGTGAGTAGAACAGAGAGGGAGGCAGATTGATAAATCTTGGGCATCACTGGAACATTGGAAGGTTTTTCTGGTGTGTTAATCAGTCTTCTGCCCAAACTCACAGGTTTCTTTTTAAAATGAACTTCTGCTCTCTGTTATGAAAGATGGAGAGCGTTGTAATTTCTTTTCATCGAAGAGCCTCGTGTTAGGTTGTTCTCTCTCATTTGCAAAGTTGAACAGGCCTCTGTTTTGGTACATCGATTATCTATTTTGTGGGTCAGGGTTAGTCTCGAACTTAGAAGATAAGAAGAATACTTACGGTTCCCCCCCACCTTGAATGTTTTCATGAGTAAACACAGGACGCTGTGGCTGAAATGAAATGATTTTCAATGTAATCAGTATTTAAACTGGTACTAAGTAAAAAATAATTTGGATAATGGCATGGTACTTTTCTTGACATTTAATATTTCCTGTTGTAAAAAACCAAGAGGAAGGGAAAAAACCAAATAAAGGGGTTCTGCAGGATTAATAATTCAAATATTTTGAAGGATGCTTTGCATTAAATCAAAATAACCAAGGTTCAAATGTTTTGAATATATCTACAATCTAGTCTGCTCAAGCATTAAGGAAAAGTCAGGGTTTAGTCCCATTGATTTTTCAAAGGCCAGGAATATGGCAAGAACATAGACACCAAACCACCAGAATGGGAAGTCTGGACACCTTCATACAACCTTATTCCTCAGCGTTTTCTCAAACAAGCAGAAAATAGGCCACATTTAGTCTAACAGCAAAGTATCCACATTCATTCTACTTTTCCTTCACAGACAACATTTTCACGTACAGTACGGATGAAAATATAGATAGGCAGACGTCCCATGCTACATTGGAATTAACACTCTCTGTTCTCAATGTGGAGAGAACACATGCATTTTTAAAAAGAGAAAACAGAGAACTTTAAATAGAATGTAACAAACAATATCCAGGTAACATGTAACATTTTACCTTAGAAGAGAAATATTGGTAGAAATTTCCAGTGCACTGAACTCTCAAAAGAGTTTCCTTTCTTTTTAAACTAAGCATCAAGACCAGTATCTGTAATAGATACTTATAATATTGGAAATGACAAACCTTAGCATCCCATATATCCACATAAATATTGCAAAGAATGAAAGTTAATATGTTTGTTGAATATGTAAACTCGACATTGTTTATACTGACTACCTAAATGTTACTATTTCAGGAAAAGAAAAGCATTACAATGATTTCATAACACATTTCAAAATCATCCTCTTCTTGATGACTATTGAATTAGTTAGTAAGTCCATGTCCTTAGACACCAGGGCCAATTCCTGGGTCCCAGAGTTCTGAATGGATTACTGACAGGCTGGGAATTTTCCTCTGCAAATTGTCCATAGAAATCCCCCTGGTCCAAGAATACATGAGGAAATCTGGGGTTTCTTTCAGTCTGAGTCTATAATCTGCTCTCCTTCCTAAATTCTTTATTCACTCCCTTCCTATCCAAACTCTCTAGCATAAGACTAAATATTTATGTTACTAAAACTTGAAGCCATCAATCTATTGGAAGTTTACTCACACTATTCTTAGAAACTTCACTCAACAGTCTGTGCATGGAATATATAAACTTAAGACTAAAGAGTGGATAAGAATTATTGGATACATGCATGACTTAAGAGTACAATACTTCTTTAAGTCAATATAAAGTTACTGACAATGTATCTATTATTAAAATAAGATACACGAGGGGCGCCTGGGTGGCTCAGTGGGTTAAAGCCTCTGCCTTCGGCTCAGGTCATGATCCCAGGGTCCTGGGATCGAGCCCCGCATCGGGCTCTCTGCTCAGCAGGGAGCCTGCTTCCTCCTCTCTCTCTCTCTCTCTCTGCCTGCCTCTCTGCCTTCCTGTGATCTCTGTCAATAAATAAATAAAATCTTAAAAAAAAAAAGCCTAAGGCCTGAGGGGTCAGATGAGTTGGAAAAACGCATTCGGTATAGCCAGTGTTGGTTGACATTGGTGGATAGAACCTTCTTGTAGGAATAGCAGTAACAACCATAAGAATACTAGTATTTATAAAAAATAAAAAAAAAAATAAGATACACGATTTTAAGAATTATGAAGACTAAACTATTTTCTAGCCTTGTTGTCCATTTAATTCAATGTAAATATATTGAATAATTCTATATTATATATAAATAAGAAATGAATAAAAATAAATATATGTAAAATAAATACAAGTCAACCATAAGCTTATACCCTATTAAATTTTTTAAATTCTTGTCCAATCATGCATGAATAACTTTTATGCAGGAATAAGATATATGTATATTGACTGCTATTAATATTTTATAATACTTTTCCAGTCTTCTTTTCTCAGTCTTCTTTTGCATTAAAATGCATTAAAATCACTGCAGAATAATGTTCCTTCACATATGTGTAGATATATTTTTTAGATTTCTTAACCATTCCTGTTTTTTGCTTTAGAAGTGGAGGTTGGTCTAGCCTTTTTTCACGATCTTGAGCAAAAGTGCTATAAATATTTTTATACAAAGAGTTATTTCCTTGCTTTAGATCATTTAAAGCACATTTCCAGGAGTAAAATTTCTTGCCAAAAATTATATGTTCAAGCCACATGATAGTTGAAAATGCTCCTATTAGTCAATAAAAAATTATAAAAATGTAATTTTAAAAAATGGAAAATGCTGTATTTCAAAGCACATACCAGGACAGATGCTCTTGTCTCACAGAACATCATAGCACCCTTTACAGTGCATAGCACAGTTATAAATAAGAAAATATTATCTGATTACCTGTTCTTATCTTCAGAGAAAAATGTTTTGTAAAATATATTTCATTGTGCTCTTTCTACATGTTTAAATCATTCTAGTATGTTTAAGTTGAGTCAAAGTTTGACTTTTCCATCATGGCATCCAAGTCTTGGTATAACTGGTTGGTCTAATTTCATTGATCTCTTATGTTAAAATGTGACTACGACTTTAAAAAATCAGATTGTTCTTTGATACCAAACAATCTACTTTGAAAGTCCATATAGAACCTTTTCCTTGTCATCCTTATAATTCTACTACTTTAAGTCCTTTAATTTGACTCGCATCATACGTAATTTAAGTGAATCGCCCCTTTGAAAATTATGCACATCGGGCTGTTGCTAGAATTATGTGGCTCCATTAATGCCACAGGTGTCTACGTCTCAAGGAGTCGTGTTCCTGGGTGTGCCAGCCAGCAATGTCCTTGTTTTTATCAACCCCTCCCAATATGTCTTTTCTTTTCCTCTACAGCCTTTAAGAGAGCCACACTCCTCACCCTCTTCTCTGATTTCCCAGGTCTCTATACTGTTCACATGCTCAGGCCAAGATTTATCACAGCCTTTATTAAGATGATGGTGACTTCTAGAATTTTTCTAAGGATATCTTAACAGGAATCATCTCCATGTGAATCTGGAGAGTGAGGAACCAGTTTTGAGGAAAGATGACTACAGTATTTGAATTAATTTATTTTAAGCGTATTTGATAATAGATGAAAAAGTAGCACTCATAGCTGTTCATGAGGGCACCTTTGTGTCTTTCTGGTGTGGGCGTTGACAGTGTAACTTTGGATTTGCACCTCAGCTTCATTATCTCTAAAATCAGAGTTGGCCAAACGGAGATTAAAATCTTGTCCCTCTCAGGGAATCCATGGAGGAAACCACATTTCCACAGATATATTTCTTCTGTTACGTATAGGTGCCATCATCAACCTTACCCCTCTCTTGTCAGAGAGCCGAGACAGCTCACACGGATCGATTAATTCTCAAGTGTTCCAGTCATGTAAAAACAATCCTACTAACCATGCAGCTTCATTTTTCAGATCAGGAAACCCAAACTCAAAGATCATTTCTTAATATCACAAATAAGTAAAAAGAAGAAACAATTACAATTTTGGCTGGCACTTTCTTGAATTACTCTGATGGAATAGATGGCCTAAGTTGGTTAAAATCAGCACCCTCATTTTGTCTTTTAGGCGAGTGTTTATGTTCTCTAAGGATACTCAAGGAAATTATCTTAGGAGACTATCTTTTGCCTTCCCCCCACTCCTGTATTAGAACTCCAAGGGCACAAACCTTGAGATCTGTCCTGAATCTGCACTCTATTGCCCCCAAGTGGTGAGGAGTGGCAGCAACATGCTAATATACCTCCGGACTGCTCTACAAAGTTCCTCCAGCCTGCATTCATTTTGAAAGGTTCTTTTAAAGACCACGGAGTGTTGTGGAATAGATATCCATCTGTTTTTCTGACTATGTGCTTCCCTGCCCACGTTTTAAATTTTTGGAAAAGGATCACTTTTCGGCCACCAGTATTTTGGGTCCGTGCTTCTATTTTAACTCTGCTCATTACTCATAATTTCTTAACAGTTGTGATCAATATAGCATATACATTTGTAACATTCAGAGAGACTTACATGTGTCTGAAGAATACAATAAAAATGAGAAAACCCAGTGAAGCACCATGTTGTTTTCACAGAATCCTAAATATTTAACTTTTTTCCCTTGACAATGTAACAACCCCCCCCCCCCACCTTTTGGTGTAACTATTTTTTAAGGTTATCAAAAGTGGATACAAATGAGACAAGTTTAAACACATGCTAATATTCGAAGCCAGAACCAACCCACTGCTCATAAGGGAACCAGTCTGGAATATCCTAGAATCTCTGATTACAGTAAACCATATACTTCCCTAGCTCAGATGGGGAGACACAGTCAGTCCAGAACCCACCTGTCTATCTGTGCTTCTACAGAGGCACTTCTGGGGATTAGCTATATTCAGTATTTGGTAATTCTTAGGTAAGAATTGACTGTTACTTTAAGTACTAATGTGGAAGAGTATTTGAAAGAGTTATAAGCACTTCTAGAGTTCTTCAGTCAAATTTTTTTTTTCAGAAAATGTTAGTGGTAGTACTTGTCCACCAGAATTTGATAGAATTCTCCTAATAACAATCCTATGTTTATGTTGATAGCCTTATTTTTCCTTCTCAAATTATGACACACAACTTTGCATGAATCTAGAGAATGTAGAATATTTATGTTTCCCACGAACACATAGAACTTATAAGTACATAATGTAAAAATCTGGCAAAGAAAAAACCTTGAGGCGACCCAAAGCATAGCATCTCACTGACCCACGGGAAATTTATGGCTGGGCCATATGAATTGTGGAAAAAAAATCCTCCTTTTTGTTTTGGCTCTGGAAGGCCCTTCTGTGAGTGAGACTAAGAATCTCTTCAAATCAACATTCCTCTTTCTCTATGGCAACCCAAATCTCTGCCTCAGAAACAAAGTGATGGCTCATGATGCCAGCAAAAAGCACAAAAATGGCAGAAACACAGAGAGATAGCTACATTTTTTGAAAGTGGAAAGGAAATCCTCTTTACAACCACTCGCACCCTTAGCAATTTGGAAACCATAGTCCCGTAGCAGACCAGGTAAAGTTAAACCCGCATTTATCAAATAAAAATGGTGAAAAGACAGACTTTTGCAGAGACAGAAATCCCCAAATGCCTTGGCTGCCTTCTTCAGAACTGATTGTCCCATTTGGAACTCATTTATATGAAAGTGCTTTCGACCTTACAGAGCTAAGGAGTTACAGGGAAAAGTAATTTCACCTTTAAATTCAATCAGAGCTATCAAAAGACAGGAGTACTGAAATACCCTCCAATCTCTGGTTTAGGCTTAAAAAAGGATCGTGGAGCAAATGTAGCACATATTGCCAGAGCAACAAGATATTTTTGCAATAAGGATCATGGATTCAAGAAAAAAAAAATCGAAATAAACTGAATGCCACAGAAGCAAACATGACTGGAAGTGTGTGAATCCCATATACGATTAGCAACAGCTTTATTCTTTGCACTAAAAATGGTGACTGGAAGGAAAGCAGCGACCCACAGAGAACATGCAAGCCTGAGACGGCTGGAGAAGACAACATGTACTAACTACACCCTTATTTGTCTGATGAGAGTGTCATCTGTCTTTTTGGTGTTTAGAAAGCTGACACATACAGACGCAAAAGGGACGCCCCAAGACGTAAAAGGGAAACACGTTGTCTAAAGACAAGATAGGATTTTTGAGTTGATCTGATTTCACAGCCCATCATCATGGTCCCTTCATCTCAGGGGTATCTCTAGCTCTACTTTAGGGGCAAAGCACAGCAGCAACAACAAAGGGAGAGCCAGCCTACTGAGGATGGGTGGCCAGCATGCCTGGCACCAGGGGTGTGTTCTGACCCTACCCTGTGGGAACTGCTGAGCCCTCTGACAGGTGAGCCGCAGGATCTCCTAGACATCACTGGGCTACGTGGAGGCTTACCCAAGACAAATATCTCGCTTTTTAAGTCAGCCTGGAAAATCCATAAGAAGTTAATTAGTTCTTGTCCTCATTCTACGGCCTTCAGGAGGAGCTTTACTGTTTTGCTTTTTCATGCACACGCAGCATGCCAAACTCTTGAACGGTTGCAGAGCGGGGAGGGTTTACCAGTTAGCCTACCGACAGCTCTCCTGGCTGCCCACAGTTTTCACACCACAGGCGGCAAGTGCAGCTTTCAGAAGGAACTCAACAGGCAGAGCAGAGAGAGACTTACGGAGAGAAGCTGGCATCAAGAAGATGTTTGAGAGCAATGTTGATGGCTAAGAACACATACAAGAATGTTTAACAATGGGGTTCAAGACAGCCTCAAATCTGACCTATTTTCTTTGTGCTTATTCGACCAGATGCAAGGTAAGATAGAGGGAAATATCTCTTAATACCCACCGAGTTTCATAAAAAGTCTCAATCATCATTCAGGGGCACGTTTTCTAACAAAACACATCAGGAGAAAACATGGCTTTTCTGGAAAAAATGGTAAAATATCACGAAATACTGAATATTGTCCTGACTCCATCTTGTAACTATCTTGGCATTCTTTCAAAGGAAGATTTTTAATATGACAGTGAACCAACTAACCTTTCTTGTGTGAGTATGCTTTATTTTCTTTCCAGGAGTAGACAAGATCTACTACTTGTCCAAACTGCTAGGCAAGTATTTGATATGCTTATGGGAAATTCAGTAGGACTAAAAGCCTTTTTTAAAGAAAAGTGTGTGGTTTTGTTAACTCTCACTGAGGAATGTTTTTTATAATAATTAGTAATGATTGACCTCACATCTGCAGTCTCTAGATAAGAAATGCATTAAGTATTTTTCTTTAGGGGTTATAGCAGAGAATGCTTGATGTTCTCCAGTAGTCATTCTCTTCTTTGTCCATCCTCTGTAACAGAATCCTAACAGGGACTTGGACATTCTGAATAAAGTCTATTTCTCAACCTTTCTTGTCTCAAGATGTGCTCATGTGATAAGTTCTGACAGATGGGATATATGCAGTAGGAAGGGACTGCTGGAGCTGGTGCAGCCATTTTGGGCCATGCCGTGGAAGGTTCTCCTTGAGGAAGATGATGTGCTAAAATAAAATGGCATTTCCTGATGACTATGGAGTCACCTACCAGCCCTAGATGCCCTACCTTCATGCATAAGATAAGTATACTTGTACGTTGTTTAAGCTATAATTATTTTCTGGTACAGAAGCTGCCCCAATCTCAACTAATACAGGGATTCTATGAACATTAAGGGTCATGGAGAAAAAAAAAACCATTTAGCTGTTGGCTTGATGTGGATAAACAGCCAGAAAGATCATCTGGACATATTAGGAAGAATTAGTGCTTAATTCCATGTTGGAACTGTGCTCAAGGGGATTACTTTCTGATGGGATGATTTTAGAGTGAGCAGTCTTCCTTAGGGGCCCACAATGTTTCTTGGAAGACACCCAAAGAAGAGTATCTCTGTCTCTTCATAAAGAGCTTACATTGCAATTTGAGCCCACATGCCATAAGTCTCTTAGCTGGAAGGGGAAGTTCAGCATATAAAGGAATAGAGAATTATGATAATTTTTAGTATGAAAACCACTATTTACAAAAAGGATGCTCAAAAGACTAGAGAAAATATTGAATTCTGATTTATATATAGCTCATCATTTATATGTACATTTCGGTCTTCTGTCATCTATAAAGTGTTGGTGAATTTTACTTTTATGAAGGATTTTAGATTGTATGTGAAAGACTTACATTGTCTCAGAAAATAAAAGACTGAAACTGCATTAAGTTAGCATGCACTAAGTAAAACAATGGTTGGTAGGGGTTGATAAAAGTATTTTAATGATTTCATGCATACTATACCATACCTACTAATACATTATTAAAATTTGATTTTGTCTTTGCTTTTAGCACAGGGTTACTTTGTAATGAGCATAACTTGTAACATTCTTGACATGGAAGAAACAGGCAGCCTTCTTAGAGGACTCAAGCCAGCCCAGTTTATCAGTGTCAGACGTGGGGTTAAACTATAATGATGGCCTAAACGTTGCTGCTGATTCAGTTTGCTTCTATATTTACAAGCACAGATAACTTCAGTCAATTTATATTCTTCCCATGAATGGAAAATATAGATTTATAAGGTTTTCGAAAAGCTCAGTGAGGGATTTATAATGCTCACTTGCTCTCAAGTAAGATAAAATAGAGGAAGAAATGCTCCATTTTTCTGGAGTTAGTTATTTGATGTAGTTATGAGAGTATCCTTTGAAAACATGATTATGGCGAATACCTCCATTCTCTCATAGCATTCTGCAAACTGAAACCTAATGTGTGTATGAGATTGAGCGTGGTTCTTGCAGGAGAATAAACCTGTGTAAATCCTGATTTTGTCCTTGAGACTACAATGGCGAGATCGTCATCTCTCTAAATTAGAGAAGTTCGTGGGGTGCCTGGGTGGCTCAGTCGGTTAAGTGTCTGCGTTCAGCTCAGGTCATGATCCCAGGGTCCTGGGATCAAGCCCCAAGTCAGGCTCCCTGCTCAGGAGAGGAGCCTGCTTCTCCCTCTCCCTCCTGCTTTGCTTGCCTGTTTTTTTTTTTTTTTCTCTCTCTCTCAAATAAATAAGTAAAATCTTCAAAAAAGAATAATAAATTAGAGAGGTCCAATTCTAAAGTTACTGTGCCATGTATTGACAAAGCTTAAGGGCTAAAGAACAAGTAAGGGAAAGGCAAGGAATAAATACGTTGGCCTTAAATGAAAACCACAGAAAGAGTGGGGGGAAAGGCAAATTCTTACTCTTAGATATTATCTAAAGTGTTATTATTATTATTATTATTATTAAAATTTCCTAATTATTTCACACCAGCCAAAATGAAACCATGAAGGGTAGAGAGCAGCTAGTCTTTAAACTATTCCATTTTTTCAAAAATTCCTTTCATAGGTAAGATGAATTCACATTACTGGACTATTGGAGTGGATGGAGGCGGTGATGGGAGTTTGGAAAACTGTGCAGATGGCATTTCTCCGGAGTTGGGTATTGGTGCTTCCTAGCACAGAAACTCGACTCTACCTTTGTGTTTTCACTTAACTGCAGAGACTCCCATTTCAATTTCCAAAGACTGGAGGTGTGGATGGGTTATTATCTGACATCTATCACCTTTTGTCTAAAGGAAGAGATTTCAAGATCATTCTGATTGTAGAACCAGAACTCTCCTGTGATGAGTTCATTCATGCTGTGGTTAAATCCCTTTCCAAGGCCAGCCACTAATTTTGTTGGACATCTTTTTTCACGGTATCCTTACAGGGAGTTAAAAACCCAGCAAGGCTGCCAGCCTGCACTACTCAGAGTTGGGTGATTTGTGAACTGTTAACAGGAAAGTGTCATTCCCGCAATCCTCATTAACCTACTTCCATTTTGTGGAAGAAGTGTCTTGGCACTCAAGACAGAGCCAAAGATCTTCCTATCCTTGGGCTCTGCTGAACCCGCTGATGGGCAGGACACGTGGGAGGCAATGAGCCCACTGAGAAGGGACAGAGGATGACAAGCACAGGGTCGATGTCTTTGAATGGGATGGTTCTCAAAAAAAAAAAAAATCTAGTGATTACTTTTTATTCTTATATATACATTTTTGTTTGTTTTACTCCTCAATCTGGGTATAGTTGCTGTGTAAGTGTGTCTTTTAAAGGTTTGGACAGAGGCCATGCCAATGATGTTAAAAGTTAGCAACCAATATTTCCATGGCGTTTTAGGACTTGTAAGATGGCACAAATCTAAATACAGCTAATGAACAAAATTCATTTAAAGACATGCAAAAAACCACACTCAGGATGCAGTTACCTTTAGTTTTGGTGAATTTATCTCCTGTTGGTAAGGGTATTTGGGGAGGAGGGGAGGGGAGTAGGGCTGGGGAGTCTGAGAAAATGTGGAGTTCAGGTCCGAGACAGAGGCGGAGGGAGAATGAAAAGGAAGGGAGGGAAGGAGACAGCTGGGAAAAGGTGTAGACTTTCCATCTCCCGGAGAAAGTGAAGGCAGCTTAAAGATTGAGGAAAGACAAGATGTGATTACGGCTTGTGTCCAGAATGAGGTTACCTGGTCTCTGGAGATTATCCCTCAACCTCGAATAATGTTAACGTTACCAAATGCCCTGGCAACTGACATTTATGACAAGTTCTTGCTTGAAAAGCCCTAACTTTTTCTATTGAATTTGATTCAGAATTCCCAGTGGGTGGCATCATTTTTCTGAGGTGGGTAGCTGGAGACAGGAACCCCCAGATTCTACAACTTTATATTTACAGGATGGCTCCTTCTAAACATGAAGGAGAAACAATGAAAAGCCATGACTCTTTGTAACTTGCTGGTAAAGTAGATCACGATTTCTAGAGAGTTTGTTGCAAAGCTAGGGGAGGGGGAGCGATAAACGTGTGCCTGTGGGGCGTGTGCCTGTGGGTGCCTGGTGGGAACCACTGTGAAACCCCCACCTGCCTGCGGGCAACAGGCTCCTGGGAACAAAGCCACCTATCTAATTGCCTGGTACTATTGATTGCGTTGGAGGGAAAATGAGTTATTTAAATAACTGACCTAGAAACATGTTTGACTTCCTGTAATGAATGATCTCTTGTATTCAGTAGTGTGTTTATTTTATACAAATGCAGGTGGGACTGGGTTCTTTGTTCAGGTGAACTTTTCTGGGTGAGGAACTTAGCCAAGCCTCAGGGTTCCGTGGGTGTCGAGGGTCCTCATGGGCGCTGATCTTTATTTAAGCCCAAGAACACCCTGCAGTATAGGTCACTTGCGCCTCTATATGCGTTCCTGGTAAGGTCTTCATAGAAAACTATGGGATTTTTTGAAAATTATTTTCATTTTCTAAGATGTTTAAATAAAGGGTCCATGGGGGGGAAAGTGACTTGCATAGTAACGTGATATAAAACATTCTTTTTGTTTCATAATTTCAGTCTTTGCCAGTAATCAAATTTTCTTTTTAATTTACAGGTGATATATTTGCGAGATCAAGTTTTGCTTTTGCTTTTGTTGTAAGAGAAAAATTTACAGGCTAAATATTTAAGGTGTTTTCCTTCTTTACTAATTAAAATCATTGCCCAAGATTCTTTGTAAGATGGAAATGCATCAGTAGTAGTCTTATGTAGCCACCAACTTGAAGAAATTATTTCTCCAGGGAGTTAAAAGGGCATAGGAGTACTTTTTTGTTTCCTCCTTCTCTCTTTCTCTCTCTCTCTCTCTCCTTTTTTTGCAAATTGCCTTTGGAATTGGACTCATCTCCATGTATCAATTTCCTCATCTCTAAAGCGAGGTTAATAATATAACCCACCTCATTGAGTTATGAAAAATAAAGATGAAGAATTCTTAGAACAGTGCTTGATAGTAAGAGCTCAACTCTGTAGCTATCATGGTTAGTAACAAAAATCGGGAAGACTATACATTATAGACTGTTTAAATGTGAATTTGTAGTCACAAATAAATACTGGAATTATATCATATATTTATATCGTCTTACTAAAATCTGGTGTGTTTCCACCCATTCCTCCACCCCCCAACTTATGCAGTGCTTGTCTTTCTTAAGAGGATGCCTTCTAGGGCAATGCTAAAATTGATGTTTATTAATATGATTAACTGTACTATCTAAATATAGGAAGACTGGTTAGTTCTTCAGTAATTAGGCAAGATTAAAATACCTCATTACTGGTCTTCGCTGCATTGCTGTCTTCCTTAGGGGTCCTAGGATCTGTGGGGGTGGCTACAGGATATTTTAAGCAGGCGGGTTTCCTCTCCTCTTCCTCCTCTTCAATGTGCAGGCTTGGTGTGGCCTCTGGGCCATCATGGGCACACCACAGGGCCCCTGGTTCCTGAGATTCTGGCCCTCCTCGGATGCCTGACATAAACCCCTCACAGATATCCTCATCTTCCTCTCCAATGACAGGGAGACATTGGGGCAAGGGACCCGTATGCGTGTGTGCAGAGGCCACAAACTTATCACCTACAACTTCGGGTACTTTCTCGGGGCCTCCAAAGCCCTTTCCCATTTTTGTCAGATCAGCAAACTTGTTCTGAGTTGTCTTTCTGGGATCCTGCAGTGGTTTGGCCTCATAAGGCTGGAGTGCAGCCGAGGTCACCCCTGACCCGGGGACAGGTAGCAGAGAGGAAGCTGGCTTGGCAGGTCCAGAAGCTGGAGGCAGCGGGAGGAGTACTGAGGGCTCCTCCTTGATTTCAAGGATGATCTCCTCTAGGATACTTGGTTTGGCTTGGTCAGCTGATAAGGTGAAAGTACCAAGCTTCTCTAATTCATCCAAGAAGCTGTCCAGAAAAGGAGGTGGCGTTGGGGTCAAAGGATTTGCCGGTGGACACGTGGCTGTCAGGGACAGCCACCCAGGGGCTGTTTTATCTGAGCCAGGTGAAGCTTTGTGCGTGGGAGCAGGGGCTGGTTCCCTGGAAGCCAACTTGGAAATGAGCAGGGATTATGGCGTTAAAAAGAAACCAAGAAAGTAATAATAATAATAATAATAATAATAATAATAATAATACATCAAAACACAGAGACAGAGAAATGCAGGAAAGGTATGGTCATACATATAAAAATATTTTATGCAGCAGTCTCGACTCAAAGATGTTTTGCTGACTTTAAATGAAATCATTCGCATGTTAACTAGAAGGTTATATGAACACAGAAACTCTCCTAGTATTTGGAAAGAGATCTTAGGTGTCAGGATAAGATAAAGCTATTGCAGAGATCACAAGGTCAGACCGTGAAACCGTAAGTGATTTTATTTAATAGACTAGCTCTTTTAAACTAGGGTTCAGATACTGACTTAGTGTGTCTCTGAAATAATGTCACTGTAAAATGAAAGGTTTCAATAATGTTACTGCTAAACGAAGGTTTCAATAATGTTACTGTTAAATGAAGTTTTCAATAATGTTACTGTTAAATGAAGGATTCAATAATGTTACTGTTAAATGAAGGTTTCAATAATGAAGGCTTTTCTTATGCCTTGAATTTGTTTAGTGTTCTTTCTTCCTGTAATGGTGCCAAAACTTTGGAACTTCCATAATTTTCTCACTTATGTTTGCAAGGTAATTATAACATATGGCATAAGATATTTTTTTACATCATTCCAAATGAATAAATCTGAAAAATATTTTTCAAGAACAGAAACTCATCATCAGAACACAACTTGACTTACGGTAACTTCTACTTCAAAGTTTAAAAAATCCAAAGTAAAAGTTTACATAGAAAGGGGACATATGTTTTTAATGGGAGTAAACTGCTAGGACTCCCATTCCTTTATGTAAACCTGTGGAATATAATTTATGAAACTTAGTCTCCTGAGGCAAAAATATACTACTGTGTATCTTAATATTATCACTATATTTCAGGCATATTTAACAAAACAGAATTTTAGTGAATTTACTGAAATTTATTGAAAAATAGTTCTAGAAACTCTGCCTAGGAACATTCTAAGACATTTATCTATTGTTGCTGAACTAGAAAGAATGCTAGACATGGATGGCATTTTACTTTCATTCTCTCTAGGTAGACGGTTTGGGTTTGGAAAGAAAAAAATCTTAAAGGAAGATTCTGGAGATGCATTTTCTAGTTGGTCAGGATGAGACTTTACTCAAGTACTCAGCACTCTTGGTCCTAGGGCCATGTAACTTTTGACTCCTGTGTGCTATAAGAGGAATGGGGCATTAATAGAATTTATTTAGCTATTTTTTTTAAAGGGAATATGATGTCCTGTCAGTAGGGGGTGGGATAAATGAGGCAAAGAGTCACAAAGCTCATGAGAGCGTTCTGCCGGAATATTGGGGACTAAAGGCTGCCGAGCACCTGGTAGAAAGTGATACTACATTGTGGTCTGTTAGTAGATAGACAGCCACTCCTAGCAAGTCCTGTGTGTGTTCAATTTTTCATAAGACAGAAATTACCTAAGTGTCCTTTGATAGCTTAGAGGAGTTCTCTTACTGGCCAATGTTCTATTTTATGTTCTTTGTTATATAACGCCATAAAAGATTTTGAAAATCTGTGAAATATGTAAAAATTCAGGATTATGACTTTTCACTTTCCCTTTTTCTCATAGTCAGGAATATTATGTGAATGAGGAAGAAAGACGTTTAAATCCCACTATTGTCATGACTGCCACTATCACGGTTACTACCTGCTCCTTTTATCGGACCATGGTGGGCAATACGTATGCTGACGGGTTCAAAGTGCTTAGCTTGACAATGGACTTGATTCTGCTAACAGTGAAACCAAGTATCTGAGTTACCTATATAACATAAATATATCTATAATACGAAATTCATGGAATTATCTTTTCTCCCCAAAGCATTAGAGTCGGACTTGACTACACTCAACGCAGAAATAGTGTCGGCCTTTGAATCTCCCCTGACGTAAAGACAGTATGTTGAGAAATGTGATTTGAGTATGTCAAAGAGCAATTCAAGAGTCAATGAGTTCCTTCTCTATTTGCAAATATCAGTTAGAAACTAGGATATATAATACTATAGTTTCTTTTCTGAAAATTATTCAGTTCAACACTCCTGAGAAGTTTCCTTCATTAAACCAGTGATATCATAGCATAGATTACCAGATGGGATGAAACCATTAAGGTTTTTTTTTTTTTCAAATTATAGTCATGAGCTTTTCAACATGTTTTCATCCCAGCAGTGAGAATAAACACTAATTAGTTATTAGTAAAATTTCTCTATTTATAAAATGTAAAATCTGGTGTTCTAAGAAAAAAAATGGGAAACTTAGGAAACTGAAAATACATTTAAATCATTCACAATCAAGATTAAAATGCTGTGATCTATAATATTACATTGCCAGTATTAGTTAGGACATTATGGAAGAATTTTGTACATGTTAAATAAGGCTTTGTAGATACATGCTTATTCTTTCTTATAAAATTTTCTTTGAAGGTACGGCCTCTTTGAAATTTAGCTGGTAGTTCTTTTGAGGTGACTGAAAGGTAATTAAGACAGATATATGGATGAAGATACTGATCTTTTCTTTTTATCAGTAGGAACTGTGAAGGAAGGACGTTGATCTCTAGAACTGAGCTCTGGTAGTGAAATACACATACTGAAGGAGCTTCTGAAAAACGTTATATTCAATCAGACCAGAGAGTACCAAATCAGAGAGTACCAAACTGTTCTATTACCCAATGATATTATCCAGTGATAAAGGATTGAGAACAATTACCCAGCAATTACCCAACTGAAACCCAGTCTTCAAAGAGGAGTAGAATAAATAAAATGCCCTTTTAAGAGAGAATGCTTCTCTTGAGAGGGTAGACTCTTCGATCATTTACATACGTAAAATCCTTCTAGGCTCCTTGTCAAGGAGTACTTTGGGTCACCTGGGATGCTTTTTTGCACTGGAACATGATGACTTCACACTTGGATAATATTTGATACGTTGATGTTATTTTGTTAGCTCTAAATGGTTTATTTTCTATGTCCCAGCCAAATTGGTTAATAAATTATGCAAAATAAAATGTTTAAAATGTTGGGAAGTGGAACAGTTCCTTGGTAATTTTAAGTTTTACACTTGAAAGTTAATGAGAAGGAGAAAGAAATCCCTAAATACCACTCATGAGAACACAACATATTATAATTCCATAGAAAATGAAGGAAAACTTCACACTGTGAGTAAGAAAAGTAGGAAAATAGCCTTTTCTAATTAACCAGTTCAGGAAGCAAAGTCCCTTTTAGATTACATATTGAGAAAGATAATGATCTTCAGCTAATAGCTCAAGAGAGATAGTAGTTCTGGCACAAAATCACCCGGTTAAACCTAATAACCAATGACATTTTCATTCAAACTAATAAGTAAACTGACTTACAGACCTTAATTAAAAATGTTTCCTCTTTTTTCTATATTAAAAAAAAAACAAGACTTTTATAGAATTTTGTCAACTTAATTACCATGCCTTGAGACCATTTTGAGATCTATCTACATATACTTATATATACTCTTATACCTATATATAATCCATGTAAAAGATGCATCTATAAAAATAAAATCAAGCTTTAGAAAAAATCAAGCTTCAGAAAAATTTTCAAAAAGCAGATACATGTGTATGTACACATGTATATATCGTATGAGATAATTGTGATACTAATGTTTTCTCCTTCAGCATTTTAATTCAAGAATAAAATTATCAAAATCTAGCATTAAACCTTTGTGCTAGCGCCCCTCAGAAGAAGAAACTATATTGACTTGACATGGTGTGCACACTTAGAAATATAACATATACATTTTGTGCTTTGCAATAGATTTGATGTTCTAGTCTAATGTTCTAGTCTAATGTCACATATTAACAATCTTACTTCAGGCTCCCAAGTATTATACCAATATGCTAGAATGTCTTCTTACCTTATTGGAACTTAAGCTGTGGATTCTATCACTAGAGTAGCTGTGGGGGATTGGAGGGTCAGGGTAATCGTCAGCACCTGCGGTTGGATTCTTCTTGACAACTTCTACATAGGAAACAGGGAAGATGCCTTGTCTGCTGGTTCCTGGAATTTTACCTTCATACCAGTTTTGATCAACTCTTTTAAGAAGAATAACTCTATCTCCCTGTAATGAATATTAGGAAAATGCGTTATAGGGACGTGATAACAACAACAACAACAACAAAAGTGTAATTGTCAACATTGTCTAATAAACAGTAGTTTTCCATTTGGGAAAAGTCTGATACCCCTAGTTGTTGTTGTTTGTTGTTGTTTGTTTTTGTAAGGAACAACAAATAAACTGAGTTCACTCTCAAATTACAGATCATCCACATATAGGCAATTTCATCATTCGTTCATGACATGAGAATCTCCCCTAGGGATGCCTGGTTAATGGGAATGGGCTTACACATGTTCTTACACTGGTACCATGTGGAAGGACCCGCATCCATTTCCTTAAAAAGCAGCATATTTTAACAGGGAAAATCTCAGTAGCGTTATCCTATCACTGACGGATTCAAGGGAATGACCTCCTTCTGCAGGAAGTCACGCTCTGCCAGCGTCTCTGGAATGGGCTGCGGAAATCAACTCTGGGAGGGATGACGTTGAAGGGCACACTGTCTTTCTTGCTCCATCTACACGTGGGAAATAGCAGCAGAGAGTATGGTAGTAGGACGAGGCAAAGATAGTCCCCTCCACAATCTCTAGCTGTGGCCAGGGCTGACCTCCACCTGCTTTGCGTTAAGATGGTGTAGCAATGCTGTCCATTCTCGCTGGTTGGGGACAACGCCACGGTGGTCATGAGACATTTTCACAGAACCCCTGGCTTTAGCAACAATAGAACTGTCTACGGTTACCATTGCTGCTACTGGCAGCGATCGTGCCAATGCCACAAAACTCAGCTGAAATTTCGACTTGAAACCACGTGTGGTCCTGAAATAAATAGGCAAATTGTGGTTGAATGGCAGTAACTCCGCAGCCACATCCAATAGGTGGTACAGAAGTGTGGGCCACTGAAGGGGCCCTGGAGGACAGAGTCAAAGCTTCAGCACAGTAGGGAGACCTCCTTCAGGGGACGCTCAAGGCAAGAGTCTTCCTAGAGCCTGTCCCACACTGCCACCAGGCACTGAAGAAAAGCAAATCTCCCTACTCTTAAAATCTGTACTGATTTTTCTTGGTTACAGCCCACTGTGGCTAGGCTGCTGCTGGAGCTATAAATCGCATTGGTAGAAGCTTCTCTTTTACTAGGAAATAGAAGCTGGTTGGGGTCGTGAGAAGCTGTGTTGCAGGCTGGAGCGGGGGACAAGAATCGATTGGACCAGGGCAAAGAGGGGAGAACGGGAGGAGGCTCTGCCAGGATAAGAACGGCGAGGCTTCCCTTCCTTGCTCCAGGCTAAGGACTGCCCTGATGGACAATGAGGTTCTAGAACTACCGAGTGGGTGACTCTCCAGCCCGTCCTCTGTGCAGACCTGTGCTTGCTGCCCAAACATGAACATGATGGCTAAGCTTCACAGAACGAAAATCGTTCATTTGCTCTTTCTTCACTGCTAAAGTTGATTCAAGTCAAGGGGCTCTTCCTGACATTATTCAGAAGAGCTCCTACAACTGGGTAAGTTGCTAGTGGAATTTGGGTCGGTCCTGAGGCCCAGAGGGTGCTGATCAAGGGAGGAGCACTGCGCAAATGACTCCTCTGAAACGCGTTATGTGAGGACCATTCCTTGATGCCAAGATAAAATTAAATGTTGGAACAGTATTTTTTGAAAAAAATTTGAATAATAAAGCAGCAGGGCAACAATATTTTGAGGTGCATGAAAGTGTTCTTTTCCTTTTGATGTTTCCACAGAGAGAGGTCTAGGAGCTTCAGCCCCAGGCGCCCCTCGGAGAGGAGGCAGCGGAGCCTGCCCTGCTAAGCCCAGGAGGGAAGGTCGCTCTGAGAAGCTTTGTGTCCTGCAGGGGACCTCATCTGGGAGGACACAGGAGCCTGGGTAACATCGCTTCGGGGTGGTCTTATAGAGTCCTTTGTAGCACGTGGGGGAAGCACAAAAATGTCTAAGAAAAAGGTAACCTATTTTAGTTTTGAAAATAAGAGCCTTTCAAAAGGTGCTGTTGAAGAAAACAGCCGGGGTACCTTTCTCAGCGATAGCTCCACATTTGTGTCAGCGCTGAAATTATATTTGGCCAAAGCTTCTCCAATTTCTCCAGGCTGCGCTGGCGGAGGGGGTCTCGCCGGCTGTGCTTTTTCGGGAGGTATGAGTTTCTGCGAAGGAAAACAGGGATTTAGTCTTGATCTGTGGTGAGTCTGGAAGCAAGGACCGCAGAAGAGGGAAAGGAAAGGACCTACCTCGACGTAGGAGATTGGGAAGATGCCCACTCTGCCGTGGTGCTCTCCCTCATACCAATTTTGATCTATTTTCCTGAGGATGTAGACAGTATCTCCTTTCTTAAATGACAGCTCCCTGGAAGAGACAGGTTTCAGTAGGTTTTCCCCTCAAGTAGAGCAATGGTGAGATCAACACTCTCACTCGACTGGGATTTGGCTGAGAAATATACTGTCCCTATTAAATAGTCTGCCGAGCCCAGTTATGTAAGGATTTTCCTTGCAAACTCTTAGAATTCACTGATCACATTACAACATCAGAAGTGATTTCAGAAGAGAACAAATGTAAACATCACATTTGATATAAATCACGGGCAGGTGGCTATGAGATTTAAAGGCAGGGACAGGCGACTGCTGTGTCATCAGGAGTTTATAATGGAGGGAGCGGTAAAGGTTGGTATAATGGTAGATGAGGTCTGCACTGATTTCATTTGTCCTGAAGCCGGTCAGCTAGTTAGCGGGGTAACTGACATCTCTTCCTGTCTCCTTTTGATGTGCTAAAGCTTACAATAAGAAAAATCAATATTTAGCCGTAGCACAGAAGGACCATCACCAGAAAATTGTTATTTATGGGTCCTTGAAGCTGGGTGTCAGGCATTTAAGTGGAATGTTTTGATGAGGAATGTATTTTGTGTAAAGAGAAAGATCTTTTGTTCTTTAGTGGAGCACAGAGAGAAACATGTTTTGAGTGTAAAGACATACACAAATTGCTTGTTGCCTACTTTGAACCTTTTAAAAAAAGATTTATTTATTTACTGGAGAAAGAGTGTGCACATGAGTGGGGGGGGAGGCAGAGAAGCAGACTCCCCACTGAGCGCAGAGCCTGGATGTAGGGCTCAGTCCCAGGCTCCTGAGATAATCAATAGACTGAGCCGCCCAGGCACCTCTAGATCCTTTTTTTTTTAAGATTTTATTTATTTGATATCTATATAGAGAGAGCACAAGCAGGGGGAGTGGCAGGCAGAAGGAGAGGGAGAAGCAGGCTTCCCGCTGAGCAAGAAGCCTGACGCAGGGGTCGATCCCAGGACCCCAGGACCATGACCTGAGCTGAAGGCGGACGCTTAACTGACTGAGCCACACATGGTGCCCCTTGTTTTTAAAAAATAAAAATATTTTCAAGATGCTAACTATGGTTTTCCATCTGGGCTCTTTCAAAGAAGAAGCTTATTTACCTGCTTTTTCCTAATGTGGGTATGTAATTTTAAGTTCTAAAGACATTCATTATTTCGGAGAATTCGCGCCTGCCTGCTCATCCTCACTGCGTCTGTTTTTCACGGCTTCGTTACCCAGGGAATTGTGTCTGTCTGTAGTTTTGTCTCCGTAATTATGTTTTGTCAGGGGACACTTATTTCCCATCTTTTCCCAAGAGCCCCACTTTCCTAGACATCGGCCTTCCCACTCTTGGATCTTCTGCATTGTTTCATTCAGAATGTGGAGTTGGGTTGTTTATTGATGCCGAAGAGATAAAGAAGAGACAGGTAGATACCAGATGTAGAATATTTCTCACTGGTTAAAATAATTAATTGGAAAAAAGATGTTGCATATTAAAAGAATGATTGAGCATTTAGAAGTGCTAAAATATTCACACTGCAAGTGCAGGGGCACCTGGGTGGCTCAATGGGTTGGACCTCTCTACCTTCGGCTCGGGTCATGATCTCAGGGTCCTGGGATTGAGCCCTGCAGCATCGGCATTGAGCTCTCTGCTCACCAGGGAGCCTGCTCCCCCCCCCCCACCTGCTTCTCAGCCTACTTGTGATTTCTCTTTCTATCAAATAAATAAGTAAAATCTTTTTAAAAAATGTGCATTAAATTTTCAGTAACCCTAAAGACAAAGGAGACTCACAGAGCCTTACTGTAGTACTTCCCTGTTTTATGCAAATGCCTGATGTAGGAAACAAAAAGCAAAATATTTAATGTTTACAGTCCAACAGCTTTGTTAGCACCAGGTGTGTTTTGTTTCTGGAAAGGAGACTAGGAAGCTTAGCTTTTTGTTTTTAAATGTCAATTAGAGAAAACTAACTTTTTCTTTTCGATATGAAAAGAAATCTTTTCTATTTTTAAAGGCTTGTATTTAAAAATTTTGAAGGCTTCTAGATAAAGGACAGAAATCTCACTTAACAGTTTTCAAAACTGTGTCTCTCTCATCTCAGACCTGGATTTTCTGAGCCCATATGGTAAAGGTTGCTTCCTCCCTCCCCTAAACCTTTTGAATTGTGGACCATTGACAACCTTTGGAAATGACATTTTATCTCTTTTTCCTATTTTACAATTGAGAGATTACATTGGGTGAGTTACTGAGCTGCGTTTTTGTAAATTAAACATTTTGCATTAGGTAAAGAAAAATAGCTTTTAAAACCTATTTATTTAAAACAAATACATCTATCGGTCTCTTGTTTATAAGATGTTAGGCACGAAAAGCACTCACATCTAGCTATTAATTAAGAGCACTTCAGTGGACGTTCAGAGGACATTCAGTGCTTCTGGGGGTGCGAGCCTTTTAAAGCTGCACGAGTCGTCCATAACCTCGATTTTTGTGTCAAATAGAGCAACTACACTGGGGACTGACTGCTCTTTACATTTCCTGAGAATGGAACCAGAGGAATATGGTTAAACAGCCATCAGACCAGCTTACTTATGGTATGTGGGAAATGTTTTTTGTTTTTGTTTTTGTTTTTTACAAAAAATATGGGTTGGCTTCCATGGGTGGTTATTGGGTTGACTTCTCTGAAGTCTTATGCAATTCGATTTTGTAGGTGTAGGAAGATTTTTGTGAAAGGTGGGGGTGGCGTAGACAACCATTCAGAAAGGCTGTGCCATTTGCTAGCCTTGAGCCTTTGCTAACTCAGAGCTTCTGCAATGAGGACGAAGCCTTGGAGGATGGCATAAGGCTTGGCACTTGGAGCAAACAAAATCCAGTGACACAATTAACACCCCAAACACTTCCCTCAGCACTGTACATCATTTTTCTCCCAAAGCCTGTTTTTTATTAAGCTTTCTTAGAAAGCTGAGGGCCCTGGGTAGATACCTTTCCTGTGTTCTGTGCCCCGTCATTCCTCAGGGGTTCATATATTCTGATTGCTTTTCACAAGGAAGAAATGAAATTTACATGCTTTAAGTCATTATTTTGTAAAATTGGCATGTATCATACAAATCGTCACACCATATCCAAAGAGCACGGTCATAGCGACTAGAGTGTAGTACAAACAAAGCAGATGTTACTTACGTCATCAAAAAAAAAAAAGGGTAGGTAAGCTTTTCTTCAGGATTTTTTTAAACACTAGATTTAAGCTATCTTAGTTTCTAGATAGCATTTTCCTATTTAGTTCATTCACCATCTCAGCAGTATTACCCAAGTCTGAGTGATTTTATTTTTTGTATGTCTTATGGTAGAGACAGTTTCTAGAACTATTAATTGATTAATATAATATTAATATACATTTTATGAATAAAATATTTTATTATAAATATTCAGTCTAAACAACACAGGATAATTTAATGCCAATATACAATGGTTTCAATATCTTGAATTCTAATGGAGATCAGAGTTTCTGAAATCAGGTCTATACACATGGGCCACGACAGATCTGGAAGCCTCCCTCCTATTTAAGCCTCTTTATACATGCCCATCTGATAAACAAGTTCCTAAGTACAAAAGGCAAAAAAAAAAAAGTACTGCCCCATACGAGTATGAAAACACCAACATCAAAAGACCAGGGGCAAAAATTTTGCTCAGAATCTCAACGTGGAAGTGTTAAGACATGGAGATTTGACTATGGAAATCTTTGTACACTGTTTTACTCTTCTACCCCACAAACTATCCTGGATATGGTTGGATAAATAAATGTTATCAAATTCTCTCAGTTAGTGTTTACTCACCAACATTTTACTTTTATTTCATTCTTGACACAAAAATTCTAGAAACAAAGATTCTTAATATCACTTTTGTTTTCCTATCCTTTTGAACTCATGGTGCTCTAACATGTTTAGTGTCATTTAAAACTCAATGTTTGTCAATTAAACTTCAGATGAAAATAAAATCAACCCCATCCCAGTTAATTGTGAAGGAAACACTAATTACAGCCGACTGCTCAATTGGGACTTAGACCTAATTTGTAATCTCATTGCAATATTTACCTCTTAAATATTACTGAAGTAGTTGAGCCACCCTAAGTTGTATAATGAAACCCTTATCTTACTTACTTAGATGTCTGAGCTTTAAAATCATAAACAGCTTTTGCAGGCAATTTCTGAAAGGGAAGGTAAACAATTAGCACTCACTTAACAATTTGGATTTTTTTTTTCAAGAAAGTAATTTCATGTGAATCAAAGGGAAATGAAATCACAAAGAATGATGAAACATACGTAAATCCTTTATGCAATTTATCAATCAACCAATTAGTCCTTCATTTAGGCATTTAAGTGATAACAGGAACATAGATGACTTTTTCATCATAACCACCGAATATCATATTTCATCTTAGAAACTAAGGAAGATGAATGCTGGAACAGGGCTCTGCCAAGGGTTCTGTCCCAGGGATGAATCTGGCTTTTCCCGGGATAATGCCGAGGGTTAGTTGCTCTAGGTTCTATGTATCGACATAACTCCTTTAGAATCATAATCAAAAGACTGGGAAGAGTCATGAAGAAGACCATCATCCCTTTTACTAAACAGCTATCAACATAGTAGCAAAGAAATCTTAGCCCAGTTATCACTGGGAAGCTAGTTAGTGGCCCAAAGCACAGGCTGGGCCATCTTGAGCACACGGTAAACCAGCCTTTTGGTCATGATAAGACGTGATACACACTCTCCCTCAATCACCCTGTTCCCCACAGCTAGCCATTCCAGATCTTCCTTCTCCACTTCCTAGTAATCCCCTCTCCCCACTCTCTTTCTTCATGATTCTGTGAACTTTAGGCAACCTGGAACATTCCTGACTTCTCTGAGATCCCACAGGTGCTAGACTATAGGAGACACAACCTAGTGATTCCCCTGGAATGACTGTCAGTCTGAGACCTGCTTTCAGCTGCCATCAAACAGCTCCAAGATAGCACATACCAGAGCTCCGGCCCTGAGCCAGGGCCGTGGACAAAGAGCTAGTTGGTAGGCCGTTCCTAGGAGCCTCGATTTTTCAGAGATGTTCTCCAATAAAAGCAGGCCAGCAAAAATTGTTATGTCCAATTTGTATGGCTTTGCAACACAGATGACCTAGGGCTCTCCCCTACATCAGTGGGGACATTTGTACAGGGAAATCTCCTTCCTCTGTGGGGCAACCCAGCTTGAGACTCTCACAGAGCTCCATTGTTCATGCTTTGGTCTCAGTTCAAGACTCAGAGAAGCCTCGCGGCTGACAAGTGCTTTGCCAAATACGCTGCAGAAAAAAGACTCAAGTAGCACTAAACACACTACCTCTTTTTCCGGAGTTCCTCTTCTTTCCCGCGGTGTGCTTCTCCCCAGGTCAGTCATGGTGGATGCGTAACTTCTAGGGGACTCGTGGTCTGTGGGAGAGGACGGGGCCCGATGAGTATCCACTTAATTAAAAGCTGGCCCTTTTTGCCATTTTCCTGGTGGCAACTATTTTCTGCTTCAGATTTAGAGAGACACCACAATGGAAGACATGGGTATAAAACTCATAGGTCATTACAAAGTTGCAAAAAAAGACACAAAACCAGCACATTTCATAAGGGACAAATATCCGAGGTGGCAGAGGTGTTCTAATCACACATATAATTGTTACGTTGTTGATGTATTTATACTGCAGCACTCGGTGTTCAATGTCGAATTCAAATGTCGATATAAGATTCTTTCAGCGGAAATAGAAAACAAATAAATTAAGATATGGAAAGGCAGAGAAAATGAAATACACTGAGTGATGGAGACGAGATTTCTGTATATATAGCTTAAAGATGCATTCACAAAAATTTTATCCCATTATGTTCTTTAAATGAAGAAAGTCATTAAGCAAATCCTATTCTTTTCTCATTGACCATCAATTACTACATGACATACTTCAATTTTGCTTCCTGAGTGTTTGGATGTAGTATCTTTACATTGCATGTAAGCAAATTGTTTTTTGAGTGAATATAACTTTATAAAGTTAACGTAAAAATCAAGGAAAAACCCATTTGTTAAGTTACTGGTTTTGATTCACTTCACCACAAAAAAAGAGTTGTCAGTCTCTTAAGGATACTGATACTCAATCATGGTCTCTGTCTTGGAACCCTCTTAAACTGGTAAAATAAGTTTAATTTGGTGTTTTGATGTAAGTGGTTGCAGCCCTAACATTAAGCTACGAGATGGTTTTCCCTTTTGATTTTGAATGAGTAAATTTTTGTGAATTAGTGATCACTTTAAGCCACACATGGAGCCCGGATATCACATGGGCAAATGAGATGATCTAGTAAAACCCGTTTGCACAACAAGCGTTTGCTTCAAAACACATAACGATGCCAGGTGGTCTCACGGCTTAGGAATGATGAGATGTAGGAATGGAAGGTGAGAGAGCCGGATGGCGGGTGTCTGAACCACAAGGAAAAAGAAAGAAAAGCTCATCCACCTTGGAGACTCCGTGCACTCTCATGGTCTTGGAGACGGTAGTTGGCGGTGGTGGTGTCCCCGTCTTGGAAAGAGGCACTGTGAGGCATTCTCCCACAATCGTTCTGGTACAACGGACGATGCATAGCACCGTCTTGAGGCAGTGGGTGGAAAGGCTGGTGCATGGGGCTCCTTCTCAGAGCTCTAAGTGACGAGTTCCTCTCGGGGATATCGGGCAGAAGCTCACTGATAAGACGGTGCAGGATACTGTTGTCTGGCAGACTTCCCCTTCTCTTTTCGGCTTTAATCTGGTCACAAATGTCTTTAAGGGCAGAGTCCAGAGCCTCAAATACAGAAGCTTTACATTTTGCCTTTTCAGTCTGTTTTTTGGGCGTCGAATTTTTTTTCCTCCGGAAAGGCACGGGACTGACCAGAAATGCAAGCTTAGAGAGCCCAGGGTCCATTTCTTGTCTTCTGGGCTCTTCGGCGTTCTCGTGTTTGGCTCTTTCGTGTTTCAGCATCGTGGTGAACCGGGTGTAGGAGGCCGGGCATCTGCCTTTGCAGGAGCTGATCAGGTGTCTGTGATGGTGATGGTGGTGATGGTGGTGATGGTGGCTGGACCCGTAGAAGCTTTCAGAGGACGTGAAAGAAAAGTGATCAAAGTCACTCTCGCTGCAGAAGGACGATCCTTCGACGTGAATGTAATCGCTGTGGTCAGACACGACGCCGTCCTGGTCGCTATCGGAGAACTCCACGTGTGCTCTGGGCTGCTCGTCACTGGTGACCTCGATATGAATTGGTACCAGGGCTTGGGGCTCGTAGCTCCGCTGCATATGCGAAGCGTGTCTGCTCTGACCTTCTTCCTCCAGCAAAGACTCAATGGAAAATCGCCTCTTGGGACATAAACCATTTTGTTGAGCTTCTAGGCTGATGGGAGATAATATTTCGTCTCCTAAATTGGGCATGGACTTGGACTTTTGAATCAGCTTTTCGAATTCAGAAATGCGGGTGGGGACCATGTCCCTGGGCACCTCCTCGGTGGAGGACTGGCTCCATCCGTGCAGCAAGCCCTTGTGCTGCTGCTCCTTCTCGTACTGCATTATCCTCGACTTGACGGAGCAGATCACCTCGGATGCCATCAAATCCTTGCGGTTAATGCGATGCATTTTCCTGTACATTTTGAGGAACCCCGGGGCGTTGTGGGCTGACCTGTGCCGGAGCCTTGACCTGCCGTTACTCCGACCCTCCTGGATGTAGGGGGAGGCCCACGCTATAGGGCAGCTGTCCTTGGAACCCTCTTCACATAACAGAGAACCCATACTCTCTGACTTGGTTTTGGGGTCAGGGAAGCTATCGCAGTCGTCGTTCAGGAGATCGTCACAGCTGCGGGATTTGATTTTGGGGGACACCGTTTCCTCAGTGCTGCTCCAGACCTCTGCATTCTGTCGGGCCATCTGCCAGCCGTTCTTGAAAGTAATGGCCCTCTGTGAGTCACGAGGGACATCCAAATGCTGTCTGTAAGCGTTACAGTAATCTAACTCATTGGAGGGGTTGCCGTTGAGCCCTGAGTAACTGTAAAGGGACGGACATATATCGTCCCCACCTTTTAATCCAGGGCAGCGTGGTGGAAGAGAGACATTTGGAGAAGTTAAAAGGTTCACAAAGAGGAGAGCATGTCACTTAGCAACAGATAGCACAGCAAAGAGAAAGACGTTAGCATGGTTTGATCTAGACACCAATTGTTAAACATGTAGCTTCAACCCTAGAGAAAAAAGCCAGATTCTAAAGCAAGGTAATACTTTCTCAGTGAAGGTCGCTTTGCAGATAAGAACGTCAACAAAACCCTGTATAAACGGTAATGTAGCAAATCTACCTATTTTTATGATGTTCACACATCTTCCGGCAAACACGGCGAACCTCGAAAGCTAATCCATAGCATGACAGGGTAGTCATTTCAAGTTTGAACAATTAAGACCAAAAGTGCTACTGATTTAATCAACTTAATAGGGCCAGGATTTGAGTCTCATTTGATTCATAATGACAGAGAATAAGGGTAATTATGGGGGACTAGGGGGGGCAGAAAAAGAAGAAAAGAAACAAGATGGGATTGGGAGGGAGACAAACCATAAGTGACTCTTAATCTCACAAAACAAACTGAGGGTTGCTGGGGGGAGGGGGTCGGGAAAGGGGGGTGGGGTAATGGACATTGGGGAGGGTATGTGCTATGGTTAGTGCTGTGAAGTGTGTAAACCTGGCG